>CM053029.1:503938954-503991913 GCA_028564925.1 Lithobates sylvaticus | reverse complement strand
TGGATATATTTTTTACCAAAAAGTAAAAAAATATATATATATATATATATTTTTTTTTTAAATTGTCGGTTGTTTTTTGTTTATAGCACAGAAAATAAACGCAGAGGTGATCAAATACCACCAAAAGAAAGCTCCATTTGTGGGGGAAAAAAGGACAAAAATAGTTTTGAGTACAGTGTCGCACAACCGCGCAATTGTCAGTTAAAGTAACGCAGTGCCATATCGCACAAAATGGCCTGGTCATGAAGGGGGTAAATCTTCCAGAGCTAAAGTGGTGAAGTTGTAATTGCCAGTCTAATAACTGGTACAGGAACCATCAATTTATTTTTTAGCCAATAAGAACATAATTTCTAAGGGTTATAGGAATATTTATTTTTATCGACTAATGTGGTGTACAGCGTATTTACCAACTGTCTTGAACTTGCTGGGACTGTCCTGCTTTTTTGTCAGTCGCCCCACAGGGTCTGTGTCCCAGGGGATCCATAGCATGAGGTTCTGACAGTTTCCGCACTGACCACTAGTCTTGCCTAACATTCCCAGCAGCTGTGACTGCTGTTCCTGCCCTCTGCCAACCTGCGTTCCCACCCCCTGCTTGCGATGTCAGTATATTGCATACAGAGCCAGTGGTGGCACATAGCTTTATGCAGGCCAGGAGGTGGTGGCTTGGAGACTCATTCAGATCCTGTGACTGATTCACCTGCTCTATGATGATGACCAATGTAGGGGGGAGGGGGGGTTAAATAGCATAACACTGAACTCCAACGTGGCTGTTATCATTGCATTCACTGGCACCAATGCTGGAAGTTATTATATATTTATTTTTTGAATCATACTTACCTAGGCGGACTGATGCTGCATCTGTCCCCCGCTGGCTCCAAGACTGAGAACTGAACAATCAAACACCGCTGATCGCTCAGTTCTCAGTTCTTCGTGAGCAGGGAGCTGATGACTGTCAATCACCTTTTGTCTGGGCTGGCCCAGGCTCTCAGCAGCTCGCTGAGAGGCTGAGCCAGGTGCTGGTGCAGGCTGCTGGGTGAATCCCAACCATATGGTTGCGATCTTTCCCCTGCCTGGACCAGCTCTGTGACATCAGCCAACAGCAGGCTTCAGCCCGCTGTCAGCTAAAAACGGGTCACAGGAGTGCAGAATGAACTGCATTCCTGTGATCTACAGGTGAAGTACAGCCAAACAAGCTTTGGCTGAACTTCTCCTTTAACTATAACCAATGCTCTGGATTATTTTTGCAGTCACTGACACCGATGCTGTGTGTTTTTATACTGTGGTCACTGACACCAATGCTTGTAAAACAAAGGCTGTAAATTATGAGTGACACGTTATTTGAGCCGAAGTCCCCCCCCACCCAAAGAAAAAAAAATATCTAGGCCCCAGACTGACCATGTGTGGTATCACTGAGCCAGCTTGAGTTACTTCGAATGCGTAGCAAATTTTCATAAAAATATGCACGCCAATTGTATCTCTGCTATGCTCCGTGCATCTACCCACCCTCTTCTGTACAAACTCCTCACAGAAGAGGCAGAAGGTGAGAAGAGCAAAAGTGGGTGTGGCTGAAACCGAGCCCTGAAAAGCAAGCGGGGCAATGTTGCTTTTTTTTATTTAGCGGGGCAATGTTGCTTTTTTTTATTTAGGTACATATATGCAAAAGACTTCCAGCTTAGCTCTGTGTGTAATGCCTTCTAACGTTTGTTTATTACACAGGATTCACACAAAAACCTTTCACACCCATGTGATCCAATTCTGGTGTGGACAAAAAAAAGGGTCCTGTACGATTTTGGTCCAAATGCGATGCTGATTCAGCCATACAATCTGTATGGCTGAATTTGCATCACACAGACAAATATGATCTGCACAGCAGTGCGGTGCGAATCACATGCGATGTCTGACTCTCACATTGCACAAGTGTGAACCGGTGTTGTGTCGAAAAGTGTCCGCCCTGTACTGCGCTTGCGCAATACGGAGCACAAGGAAATGCCGAAAGTCTCCAAAGATGAACGGTGCCTGCGCACTGAATCCAGGTTCAAACCCCACCATCCAGTGGACATAGAGTTAGAATAAAAAATTGCAAAGCGAAGCGAGGCCGTGTCCGAAGCGTGGCGTGCGAAGCGTGGGGAGCGAAGCAAGCCTGCTACCATATGTCCACTTGGATGGTGGCAAGCGCAGACGCAGCGCAGTACAGGGCGGACACTATCCGATGGGGGGACAGTTTTTGGCAGAACACCAGCACTAAATAAACTGTACAGCCTAAAATTGAATTAACTAGCTAAACAAATACATAAATAATTATACTAATGTACAATACTATCTTGATTATAATAAATCTTACTGTATAACAGAGTGTTTTAAAGTAAAAAATTTAAATAAAATTATGCAAAAGATATGCCTCTTGTAGAACTGCATTCATTTTAAATAAATGACCCAGTCCTATAGTATATAAAGTACATTCTCCTCCTACAATGACTTGCTGGACACACAGCAAAAAAAGGTGTTCCTGAAAATGTTTTGAAATGTTGCCAACTATGCAAAAAGTTTTAAATGCTACTAAATGTTGTAAAGAGCTGGAACATAGTATCTGTAGCACTTTGGACAGAGATTTTGAAACATTGCCCAGGAGGCAAAACAAAACATCCCAATCAACAAAGATTTAGAAGATGGCAGTGTGAAAATACAGTATATATGGGAAAGAAAAAAAGAAAGGCTAGGCAAAGAAAGTGAAATACATGCCCTTCTGAAGCACAGAGCATTCTAAAGAACAAGTTAGAAGTCATTGGAATGGGAAAGAGGAGATATTTTCTAGAAAACTGGTTAAATCAAGGAAAGTTTTTAATGAAAAAATGAGTATGGGAAAACAAAGATTTTTTTTTTTATTAATCAGATTTTATTTAGAAAAAGGTATGTCCACATCTTCAGGTACATACAATTTAACAGTGCCTAGATATAGCATATTACATCCAGATTACATATTTTTGATTAGTATCAGAAGACAAAGATAAACCAAGAATACATGGATACCTTTGTGAAACAAAAAAAAAAAAAAATTGAAGCATATAAATTAGGTAATTGGGGAAATCCCTGAACCTTATAAATATTACTAATAATAGGACTAGAAGATGCAATGTATTTTCAGCTCAGTTGTTTAAGGATAAGTTCACCTTTTTATATAAAAAAATAAATGCAGATATTTTTGCATGAAAAATGTGCATTTTGTCATTTTTTTACACTGGAGCCTGTACAGCATTGCACTTGTGATCAGCAGATCGCGGGTGCAATGCCAGGTTTCTGCAGACTCTCGGTACACTGTCTGCCCATACCTCCGATACGGGCAGGCACTTACCGAATTGCAGGAAGAATCAAGAACTACGAGGACGCTCACCAGCACCCTCACAGTTCATTGAGAACTGCAATTTTGTCGGCCGCGGTGGCTGACCGCAATTGATGTTCATTCATTCTCTGAACTCTGTGAATAAATGATGCGCTGTGTGGGCGCAGCCCCGCACAGTTGTGCTGTTTTTAAGTTGTGACAGCAGGTACAGGGAGAGAATCCCCTGCCCACTGTCACAGGTTGGGGAAAATTGGGGGGAGAGGATGCAGGTGCTGGAGAATGTTACACGTTCCACCCTAAATATGGGTAACATGTTCCAAAGGTGAACTTGGCCTTTACACTCTTCATGACTGAGCTGACTCAGTTGTATCCACAATATAGCACCAGATTCAGAAAATACAATAGTGGCTATTGAATTAGTAAAGGTAATTTTCTATTTCAAAACCAAAAAAAGGGAAGGCCAATGATTGCCCTAATGAACAAACTATTGCACTTATCCCCTGTATCTGAAAGATAAGGTAAGCTTGATCCAGCAATATACTGTATGGACCAATAAATATCAAATATACAGGTTCATATTAAAAGAGGCAGAGGAGTCCAAATTCTCATACTATTTGTAACTGTCTGTAATTTGGTACCTTTTTTTTTCCCACTGCTTCATATTTGCTTGTACTGTTGTAACATTTGTCTTAAGCGCTTATCACACTCAGTGCCTGCCCTTTTTTTTTTTTTATGGTTTTCTATTTTTCTTTGTAAAACTTTAATAAACATTGATTATACAAAAAAATAAGAGGCAGAAGAGTAAAAGATCAAAGCTAACATCCAAGTAATCAAACATTCAAGAGAGTTGCATAAAAAAAAATGTAAATGTTAACTACTACGTAAGAATATTACTGTGCTGCAAAAGTGAGAACAAGGACATGACTACACTCCTATCTAGGAATATAAAATTAACGAAATCTTTAGTAAACAATATGCATGTGTAATTCATAATTTTCTCAGTGAGAATATATAGACAACATAAACATTGACAAAGTAGTCAACCCCAACAAAAATCTGGGGCAAAAAAAATACACCTTATTCCAAACCCACTTATACATGATTATGTAAACATAAACACGGTTATATAAAATAAAAATGATTGCGCCTTTTCAGCTAGCTAAATTTTCCACCTCAGGTGATCATTTATGTTTGCAGGGTGGCTCACAGGTAGGAATGATGTTGTTCTGTGGGGCTGCCGACACATAAAAAGCTATTGGAATACTATATTCCATTTCCTTTCTAATAGTTTACTATGCTTCCATATGAATGAACACAGTGAGTGATCACTACCGATCGCTCGCTGTGTTCATTCAGAAAAGAAAGGGGCTTGTAAAGGACATATTTACCAGCTCCTTCCCCCGCTCTCAATTCTGAAACATCCTCCTGTGTGCCTGCAGCAGCAGCCGGTGGAGAGGAGGGAAGCTATGGCAGCGCAGTGTAGGTGACCGGGCAGTAGGGGCAATCTGCACCATGTGCACACCTATGCTAGTATATTTGCTCATGTTAAATAATTACATGATTCTGTGTGTTGATTAGGATTCTTTGAAAAAAAAAAATAATGTAATTACATTGCTGAAGGAATATTAGGGTATGGCACATATGTCAAGTGCCATGGGCGCCATATGAAGGGGGCGCTCGTTACCAGGGTCTCTTCTTCCCAGGGCCGAATGAACGTAGGGGCTATTGGAGCTGCAGCTCCAGGCCCCTACCATAATATCGGCCCAATACAGGGATTCTACATATAATTACCGGCCGGACGCCAGCCACTACATTGCCTTGCAGTCTCGCCAGACAGCTGAATTATAGGCCCAAGACAGTGAGCTGGCCCGTGGTGGAGGCCGTTACATACATTGCCTTGCAGAGAACGCTGCACTACATAGACTCTGTACTAGTGAGCTGAGGCTGAGTGCACTCCTCCCCTTGACGTCCCGGGCGGCATGACATCATCCAGATGCCAGCCTACTGCAAGCAAGGAGGAGGAAGCACCGTACAAGTACAAGAACAAGTAAGATCTGCCTCTGCATGGGGCTGGGGAAGTTGGGCAGATAAGTGCAGCTCAGTGCACTGGCTCTGGACCGAAGTGGGTTAACTGTTTGGGAGGGAGGGCAGGCAGGGGGGCTGTCAGTGCCTCCTAGGCCTATCACTACCAGCGCTCATTAGTGCAGCTCATCAGTGCCACCTATCAGTACCAGTGTCGCCTATCAGTGCAGCTCATCAGTGCCACCTGTCAGTGCCAGTGCCACCTATTAGTGCCACCTATCAGTGCAGCTCATCAGTGCCACCTGTCAGTGTTAGTGCTGCCTCATCAGTGCTGCCTTATTAGTGCCCATAAATGCTGCAATTCAGTGCCCATTAGTGCAGCTCATCAGTGCCAATCCATAATTAGTTAATTGAAAGATTAAAGAGCTTGACTTGTAGTTTTGTTAGCTGTTTTTTTTTTCCGTTAAGGTTATCTGAAAGATGGGTTTCAAATGTTTTGACAAGGGCGCAGTTTCAGTGCTTCCCATAGGCGCCATTTTTACTAGATACACCTCTGACTGCATATGATGCTGCTAATAACTCATGGGTAATGTTTCATTTCAGGTACTTTCTGCACACTGGATATCTGTTTATCCCAAATAGAGGATGTGGGTTCCCTGAATATCCAACAGACAGTTCGGCGAATGCGGAAACAGCGAGCACTAAGCATACAGACGCCAGAGCAGTATTACTTCTGTCATATGGCTATCCTTGAACACTTTGCAAGCTGACCTCAAACTATGCCACTTTCCTCCATAAAGGGCGCAAGGGTCCACATTAAGGGCTGCAGAAGCCTTTATTCTCTTTGGGTACCACCAAGACAGTAAGGCATCCAGTCAATTGCTTCTATGCAAAGCAATAATATTAAA
The DNA here is from genome assembly GCA_028564925.1 of Lithobates sylvaticus. NCBI lineage: Eukaryota > Metazoa > Chordata > Amphibia > Anura > Ranidae > Lithobates > Lithobates sylvaticus. The sequence continues at coordinate 503,985,646 of CM053029.1, read as the reverse complement.
ATACTTGTAATCAGAAATTACTCTGCATTATATTCCAGTGCACATTCTCTTCTTACAGACCACTATAGAAGTATTCAACATTTTTAATCAAGAATGGAATACACCTCAATTAACCAATAAACGTACCTTTTATAGAACCATGAAATTGGGTACATGCACTTATACGTGACAAGTTTAAAATTATTTGAGACATAACATACACATGCCAGTTACAGTAAGACCAATTGGGGGGAGTACGAGAACCCCTTGCATAGGATATACTGCATATGTTATATGAAAAGTTTTAGTCTGTTGATAGAAGGCAGCAATTCCGGTTGGATGGATTAGGCATGTGAGCCTGACGACGTATAAGGGGTTGAAGGTCCAACATATGGCACAATATAATACAGGTATTTTGAGCTTAATGCCTATTTTTTGTTTCAGGCATATTACTTTTCTTTAAAGATGACCAAGCAGCAATTAGTTTTCAGAACATAAAAACAAAAAAAATAACAAAATATTAACAAGTGATGTTGGCATACTATATGTTGATCTCAGATTTTCAATATTGCTTGAAAGTGTCTGGGAAGGCCTGTTCAATTTAAAAGTGACAGGGAGAAGAATTGTTCAAGTCATTATTTAAAATTGCAACTCAAGTGATCTCATTAAGTTGCAGATAAAAGTTGTCACTATATATGACCGAGTCATGTCTTTTAACACACACACATATATATATATATATATATATATATATATATATATATATATATATATATATATATATATATATATATATATATATATACACATACAGTTTAATACTGGGCAACAGTATTTGCATATTGAATTTCCCTATAAAATGGTTCCTTTTATAAGGCTGTTAAATTATTGTGTGTATGCTGCAGGCTTTATGGGGGCTTAGATTGCAGCCAGTTAAAAATGCTAGTAATTCACTAATCTAAATTATGAAGCAGCACTTTATGGTCATATATTAAACATTACATCAGCAAAAATAATCATATTGTTCCTTTCTGATTTTTGGAAATGGACACGTAAATGGTTTCTAGTATGGGAAATACTGTATCTATATAGAAGTATATAAAGATTCTTTAAAAATATTTTTCTTTATGCCAACCATTATATATTATCCTTTAAGCATGTCTTAAAAGTAGGTTTCCTCTGATTTAGAGCTCAAACATACACCACACTTAGGCATTTTTACACATGATCAAAACAAAATCTTTTTTTAAAGTCCCGTTAGCTAGGTTAATGTCTGATGCCCTGGGCCAGTGGGATAACAGGCTAATGACACACGTGTGGAAGATGCAAACATAGCAAATAGGTAAGAGGGTGAGGGACAAGTCTTCATCATGTGTACTTGATTTTCTTGTGGTACTTTCAATATTTGTGCTATACAGAATGTATAGTGCTTATTTGTTCTTTTTTGTATGTACATGTATAGTCATACTTAAAGGCTTTCCTAACCATCAAACATGCGTGCAAAAACGTATGTTACAGCTGGTAGTGTAGGCTGATTATCTAGCATTTGTGGCATGTGCCAGAAGTCATGGTGTGTTTTTATAGTAGTTTTACTGCTAGTAAGGTCATGGGGCCTACTCACACCAATCATTTCTGTTTTAGTAAATCTGTGAACATCACTGACACCTTCCTTACTGGAATATATAATCTTCGCTTTCCATGCCACCTGGCAAAAATGTGGGCAGGTGTGGTTTATATGCCAGAGCCAACAATACTATAATGTATTATGGAGAGATCCACCGCTCCAGGATGATCCACCCAAAATCAATCCCACAGCTGTTCCTATGGTTAGAGAACCCAGGTGCAGGCACGGCACAAGCTGATGAAGATGCAAATTAAGGACTCTGGACGGCCGCACTCCAAGAAAAATTCAAAAACCTTTATTGGTAAAATATGGAATCGCACAAAAATAGGTCACAGTAAAGCAAGAAAATCGCTAATGCATTTCACACTACCAAGAGTGCTTACTCATAGCTGTGAGTAAGCACTCTTGGTAGTGTGAAATGCATTAGCGATTTTCTTGCTTTGCTGTGACCTATTTTTGTGTGATTCCATATTTTACCAATAAAGGTTTTTGAATTTTTCTTGGAGTGCGGCCGTCCAGAGTCCTTAATTTGCATCTTCAATACTATAATGTATTCTTGCTAAAATTCTACCATAAACTACAGTGGACAACTGGGTTGTCATCCTTTTTTTAGTGTATATTAATTATACAAGTTTGAGGCTGTTAAAATGTACATATGGTACTTCTCTGAATCTCATTAACCATGGAACCTCTATGCCTTGGGTTAATAATTGTAGTGATCAGTTAGGAACCCAAATGGGCAGCACAACCAAGGTAAAAGCCATACAGAATTTATTATAAAAACAAAAATGCTCATCAAAATCTAGCCACATTTCCTATAGTGCTTAGCACCAACATTCTCTCTGCATCACAAAAAGTTGCGTTGATGTGAGCCTGGGCTTACTTTACACATTTTGTCTCGCTACTGTATAGCATATAGAATTGCTTGAATGAATAGTCACATGCCTAAGAGAACGCCCAGGAGCCCAGAAACCTGGATAGTCTGTAATGCAAATCTTTAACAGCACCTGTGGTTGAAAGCTTGGTCTTGTCCCACACCACATTATCAGTAAGGCCATCCATCATAATTATGGAACCGTAGTGACAGTTGCGGATGGGACTGCACTCTCAACCATAGGAACTGTTCAAAGACTTGGGTACTTATGGGGTGTTCTACGTGTCATTTGACCTTTTTATGGCTGCTGTCGGTTTAGGGTGACAATATGGAATGTTTAAAGTAAAACACAGGCATTTTTTTATGCCAGTCTTTTATAAACAGTATTGTGTATAATGGACAAACTGCATTGAGTTGTGTAAAGTATTTTTATGCTTTTTAGATTCAAGAATATTTACTTTTAAAAATGAAGGGTGTCTCTCTCTCTCTCTCTCTACCTGTACAATTTAAGTGTGCTTTCATTTTGATATATAAATGTGTTGTATGAGATTGTTTTAAATGTATAACACTTTCCTTTGTGCAGAAGCAAATATAATTTCAAAACCAGATTTACATAAAAATGAATGCAGACCAATAAAATCAACCAAAAAAATGAGTACGTTTTTTGTTTTTTCATCTCTCTTTAACTGGTTACAATGCATAGATAACCTTTGTAGACATTTTCCTTGGTAGTTTTGTGGTAGGCCCTTGAAGATCAGATCATGTTGCGGCTCTATAATGTTGCAACCTGGACTTGGACTGCTTTTAAGCTCCATTCACACACGTGAAAAAAATGCTAATATTTAGCGTATTTATAAGTGATAGCTGCGCTAACCATCAAAATCACTATACGTATGCCGATTTAAGTGAATATTCTTACCACTTAAAAAGTGGTCTAAAATATGGAAGCCTAAATATGAATAAATATGTTGTGGAGAACCAGCTCTTAAATTCCTATTTTCCCTTAAGTAATCAAATGCCATTCACCAATCTCAAACAATATGCAATCTCAATGTGTATAAACACCAAAAAAAATGTATCTATAAAACCCTGGTATAAATAAACACCAAAAAAAAAACAGTATGTATGAACATCAAAAAAGCCCCAGGATCCACCAAAAGAAAAAACATAAAAAATATATAAAAATATATATATATATCATATATCAATATAGCAATGTAAAATCCCAATAAATTTCTTCAGTGCTGTTTCACAATTCTTCTTTAAGTGATTAAACCCTCATCCGTGACTGTATAAATCTGTTCACCAATTCGTGCTGATACCACCACCATTAGAAATGGCCACTCACCAGAGATAGGCTATAGATACGCCTTTGGTTCATCTAGGGATAACCACTCCACTTATATGCCACAGCTTAGAAATCCTTCCAGCCAATGTGATAGTAGTAACTTCTCAAACATCCGTGCAGGTTTATACGGATATTTGAGAAGTTAATACCATCACATTGGCTGGAAGGATTTCTAGGCTGTGGCATATAAGTGGAGTGATTATTATGGCCATTTCTATTGGTGGTGGTATCAGCACGAATTGGTGAACAGATTATACAGTCACGGGTGAGGGATTAATCACTTAAAGAAGAATAGTGAAACAGCACTGAAGAAATTTATTGGGATTTTACATTGCTATATTGATATATGATATATATATTTTTAGATATTTTTTTCTTTTGGTGGATCCTGGGGCTTTTTTGATGTTCATACATGCGTTTTTTTTTTTTTTTTTGGTGTTTATATATACCAGGGTTTTATATATAAATATTTTTGGTTTTTATACACATTGAGATTGCATATTGTTTGAGATTGATGAATGACATTTGATTACTTAAGGGAAAATAGGAATTTAAGAGCTGGTTCTACACAAAATATTTATTCATTTTTAGGCACAAAGTGGTAAGAATATTCACTTAAATCGGCATACGTATAGTGATTTTGATGGTTGGCAGCTGCCACTTATATATTTTTTGTATTTCACATCCCACCTATTGGTAGGAAACATTTAGCTGCAAACATTTATTGATTTGACACAATAATATATTTTTTTGGCGTCGGTGACACATATTTTGCACATATTTAGCGTATTTGCAGTGTTTAGGAGTGATAGCGTATTTTTAAGGAGCGAGCAGCCGCCGGCGTCCTTGACAACGGATGAATGTAAACTAAACAATTTCCAAAAATAAAAAATTGAAAAAACAGTGTGGGGGTACCCCTCCAACCCATGCCCTTTAGGCCTAGTATGGATTTTAACCACTTCAGCCCCGGAAGAATTCACCCCCTTCCTGAACAGAGCACTTTTTGTGATTCGGCACTGCGTCGCTTTAACTGACAATTGCGCGGTAATGCGACGTTGTACCCAAACAAAATTGACGTGCTTTTTTTTCCACAAATAGAGCTTTCCTTTGGGTGCTATTTTATCGCCTCTGTGGTTTTTATTTTTTGCTCTATAAACAAAAAAGGAGCGACAATTTTGAAAAAAAACACATTATTTTTTACATTTTGCTATAATAAATATCCCCCAAAAATATATATATAAAAAAAAATTTTTCCTCAGTTTAGGCAGATATGTATTCTGCTACATATTTATGGTAACAAAAATATCGCAATAAGCGTATATTGATTGGTTTGCTCAAAAGTTGTAGCGTCTACAAAATAGGGGATAGATTTATAGCATTTTTATTATTATTATTATTTTTTTTTACTAGTAACAGCAGCGATCTGCGATTTTTATCGTGACTGCGACATTATGGCGGACACATCAGACAATTTTGACACATTTTTGGAACCATTGGCATTAATACAGTGATCAGTGTGATTAAAAATGCATTGATTACTATAAAAATGTCACTGGCAGTGAAGGGTTAACACTAGGGGCGGTGGAGGGGTTAACTGTGTTCCCTGGGAGGTGATTCTAACTGAAGGGGGAGGGACTAACTACAGGAAGTGGCAGATCGTGGTTCCTAGCTAATAGAAACACATGATCTGTCACTCCTGTCAGAACAGGGAAGTGTGTGTCTACACACACTTGTCCCTGTTCTGTGTCTCCAGCTCACGATTGCATGTGGCCAGCGGGCATCACGACCTTCGGCCACGAGTTTCGGCACCCCCGATGTGCAGCGGGCGCGCGCCTGCTATCCGGACCCCGCAAGCCCACGTATAGTTACGTGGTTTCGAGCAGGGGAGCCAACCTGCTGCAGTAAAACTGCGCCGGCTGGTCCGGAAGTGGTTAGGACCGAGCCTCTTTCTGAGATTTGGTGTTTACAAGTTGAAAACATTTTTTTCTGCTAGAAAATTACTTAGATCCCCAAACATTATATATTTTTTTTTCTAACACCCTAGAGAATAAAATGGCGGTCTTTGCAATACTTTCTGTCACACCGTATTTGCACAGCGGTCTTACAAGCGCACTTTTTTTGGAAAAAAAAACATTTTTGAATTAAAAAAAAAGGCAACAGTGAAGTTAGCCCAATTTTTTTTTTTTTAGATTGTAAAAGATAATGTTATGCTGAGTAGATTGATAACCAAAATGTCATGCTTCAAAATTGCACCCGCTCGTGGAATGACTACAAACTTTAACCCTTAAAAATCTCCATAGGCGACGTTTAAAAAACAGGTTGCATGTTTTAAGTTACAGAGGAGGTCTAGGGCTAGAATTATTGCGCTCGCTCTAACGATTGTGGCGATACCTCACATGTGTGGTTTGATCACTGTTTTCATATGCGGGCGCTACTCACTTATGCGTTCGCTTATGCACGAGAGCTCGATGGGACGGGGCTCTTTTTAAAAAAAAAAAAAAAAACATTTCTTAATTTATTTTACCTTTTATTTTTACACTGTTCTTTAAAAAAATAAATAAAATTGTGTCACTTTTATTACTATTACAAGGAATGTAAACATCCCTTGTAATAGAAAAAAAGCATTACAGGACCTCTTAAATATGAGATCTGGGGTCAAAAAGACCTCAGATCTCATATGTACACTAAGATGCAAAAAAATAAAATGAAATGTCATTTGAAAAAATAAAATGTCCCTTTAAGAGCTATGGGCGTAAGTGACGTTTTGACGTTGCTTCCGCCCAGCAATGATATGGAGACGGGTGGGGGCCATCTTCCCTCACTCATCTCCATACCAACCAAGGGAGGAGACCTGATCGCCTCCACCGCTACCGACAGCGCCGTTAAGCTGCGGAGGGCACTGGAGCTCGGTGGGAGGGCCCTCTCCCGCCCCTGATAATAGTGATCTTGCGGCAGAGACCACTTTAACCTGAAAGTGGACCACCGGCTGAAGAAGAGGATACCCGGGTTATGGCAGCTAGCTGCTGCCATAGCAACGATATTCCTCTTCAAGTAGCGAGGTAAAACGACAGTGGGTAGTCTGTAAGTGGTTAAGGGAACCCCCATACCAAAAATGAAGAAAAAAATGGCGTGACCCCCCCCCCCCCCCCCCAACAATATCAGACCATTATGCGTGGTATGGGTTGAGGGGACCCTATGCTGTTTTTCTCAATTTTTATTGGCAGCAATTGTTTTGTTAGCTCACAATATTGTGCATGGACACATAGGATAACACTATTTGCTTCTAGGGGCAGAAAAAAAAAATGCCCAAAGCAGCTGCTAGTGTGCATGGAGCTTTAGAATTAAAGGAGAAGTATAGCCAAAGTTATTTTAGCTATACTTCTCCTAGGAATCACAGGAGTGCAGTTAGTTCTGCACTCCTGTGACCCGATTTTCAGCCAGTAGCAGGCTGAAGCCCGCTGTTGACTGACGGCACAGAGCCGGTCTAGGCTCTGAAAAGATTCTGACTATATGATCAGGATCGACAAAGAACCCTGGATCGGCAGCTGGCTCAGCCTCTCAGTCCCCAGCTCTCTGCTCACAGAATGCTGAGAACTGACTGATCAGCAGTGTTTCATCACTCAGTTCTCAGTGCAGAGTCGGCGTGGGACAAATGCAGTATCGGATCGAGGCTGCATCCAACCAGTATAGGGGAATACCTGAGTATAATTTTTTTTTAATCCCAAACTTTTTTTTAAAAGAGAAATATGGGTTCTTTAAAAAAAAGTTTTGATGTCATTCTAGAGCCACCTACTTAGCTGCTGGTAGGCAGCGTAAATGCTCCTGCACCCACCTGTCAGGTGATCATCCAGACACAGGTTAGGCTGTGTCCAACAGCAGTTTCATGGGTAACAAGCTACTTCTCCCAAACAATAAAAAGAAGAGCATATACCCTTTGTCCTTGTGAACTGCTGTAGGCAAAACCCACATTGCCTACATGTTGGAGCAATCAGTAATGTTACCCTGTTTGAATCATGCCTACCAGAGTCTGATTAAAGTGCTCAAATTCTCAATTTTCTTGCAGATAATTTGGAGTGCTATGTTACTTACAAATACTGCTCAAACAGAACAACTAAGAAAAAACATGCAATTCAAAATTGGTACCTTGATCAAACAGAATCTATTTTGAATAGCAATATGGCTGTACTGCATATATCCAAAAGACCTTGGCCATAGTGACAACTGTTTGAGGCACCATGGTGGCAAACTTGGAAAAGTGTTCTACAAAAATCAAGACATAACAATATCCAGAGGATGTCTCTGCTACAGTCAGAAAGTCCATGGTTAATAGTTCAAACTGTTGTAATCGGAGTGGTTTGTTCAGTCTGTCCATTTAATAAAAGTAGAATTTTGGCGCTCCCGACAAGTAAAAGTACCTACAAGTCACATGGATAGATTTTTCTAACTCACCCATACTCTGGCTCTTCCTTCGATAACCAGACCTGAGAAATCAAGTGCAGTCTGCTATAAATGTAAGGATAGCCAATTTCACACTCTAGAAACTTAAGAGATTTAGGTAGACAGACCCTTTAAAATATATATGTATAACTAAAACTCACAGATAATAAGTTGCAGCAGCAAGAGCATCATAAAGGCGATTGAGGCGATTCAGTTCGCATTGTAGCACTATACAAATTATTCATTCATAAAATGCACCACATAGCTGAATGATGCTGTTATAGTTGGATTATATGCTAGCTTTTTACTTCTTACAGCAACTCCATTGGTAAGAAACCCCCATCAGAAATCCTAGTTCTAACTGTCATGATTAATACAAAGCAATGTAAAGATGGTATGATCCATGATGGATCCTCTGCATAGAACAAATACCACAGGAGTCTGGTGCCAGTAGAATGACATATTTGCTATGTGTATGTGGAAGGGGCAGAGTCACAAGTTACTACAGGAGAAGGACTGACCATTGGAGCCTCCGATACTGTATAAGAAATCTGCAGGAGATTCAACACATGAACATCCTTAAACTGAAGGATCAATTTTGAATAGAAATTCCGGTTTAAATCAGTCACCATTAGTGATGTACAGGCATGTGCCCTGGGTCTCAAATCCCACATAGGGGCATGTCAGTCCGCCTTGCAACCAGCTCCAGATTTCTATTAGTGGAGCCTTTAAGCACACAACATTTGTCACCCCAAGGCCTCATTAACACTTATGGTGCCCTCTGAAGAGTGATCCAGGGTGGATCAGAGGGCATTTGACAGGTGGGGAGGAGGCATTCTGTTACTCCCTCACTGCCTGTTTTAACTCCTATAAACCCACACTACTGGGCCGCTACAGGCCCATTCAGGTGAATAGGTCACGTTCATCAGGTGGTATTGCCCTCTGAGCACACCTTGTCTGCTGTATTTGCAGCCTAAAGCGTATTTCCACTTTTACAGTTAAATTTGATAAAACCCCAACATGAAAAAAAAAAAAAAAAAATGTACAAAGCGTCTCGGCTTTGGATACGAGTTTATAATATGCTTCGGTCGGTCATAAATGTTAATCTCACTTGCAATCTGTGGTAAGTCCTAAAACCTAGGGAGGGGCATGTAATCTACATGCAGGGCCTCGGACTCATGGATTTCAATGGGATTTTCTTTTTTTAGCACATGATTAGAGCCTGCAGAGTGCAGAGCACTGCTCCCTGAGCCCACCCAGTTGTGTGACAATAGTGAATGAATATTCCCTATTGTCTTCCTGATTCTCCTCCCGGCCAACCAGGAAGCGAGTTGGTCTAGAGGAGAAGCATCTGTATTGACCGCCAAGGAGGAAGCCGCCGAAGCTGCCCATGACCTAGATGGGGTAGGTTCGGGGCTGGTGGGCGGACAAGCGAGCGACGTGGGGTGTTTGACTGATCAACCGACCGAGGAGGCGGGGGTGGCGGGTGCTTTGTTTGCCAGCCACCACTGAACCTAGACCTGTTCTCGCACCTTGATAGGCATCAGAGGAAACTGCAGGGGTTTGTGTTCCTTTCGGCTCAGCAAACGCTAGCTAAAGCCTGGAGAAAACAACAGATAATTTCGCTGAGGTTAAACTTTTATGTTTATGGAGACTATGATAAATGGGAAGCTTACCTCCATACTTACTGATACCCATACTAAATTCTTGAATGTTTGGAATCTGTGGCTGAACTATAATGGTCAATTGGTCATCTAAACTTAGACCTCTCCCACCTTTCGATGTAATTTGTTACATCAGGCCATGCAGGTACTGTTGGCTGGTCAGGCCTCCTGGGACCTTCTATCCATTTTTCCCCCTTTCTTTCTGCTACATTAATATATTTTATACAGGATTTATATAGCGCTGACAGTTATGTAGCATTTTACAACATAAGGGCAGACAGTACAATTACAATACAGTTTGATACAGTAGGAATCAGACAGCCCTGCTCGTTGGAGCTTACAATCTAAGAGACATTGCTCCAGATCCCTCCCTTCAGCACTTCTTTTCTCCCTTTCTCTTCTCTCACTTTTCTGTTCTCCTTTTTCTCTACTCCATCAGTTTTTTAAGATTTAGCTACCTGAAAACTTGCCCTTTCCTTCCACACAAAGGCATCTATTGGCCTTATTGAGGAATCCTCATGGTACTTTGTGTCCTATGTTCACCACATTCCTATATACAGGCGTCACTAAATGGCAGACCTCGGTCCGCACACGGACCAAGTGACAATCCTGTCTGGACCGCAGCTGCATCACTTAGCAGCCTGAGTGGACTCCTTTCCTCTGCTGCTGCTGTTAAAGGTCACAACATTGTAGAGGGTGGGAGGAATGGCAGGGTGGACTCCTCTTCTGTATGTACTTGCCTGCTGCCGTAGTATCTCCTGCCCGCAGGGAAGAGGGCATGAGATACTGCAGGTCTACAGGGGAGCAAGAGCTGCCCAACCTTTCATATTAACAAGTGGGTCACTCACTTTTTAACAAGAGTTGGGCAGCTCCTGCACTGAGGACAGACCTTCTTTCTGTGCCTCTTGCCCTCTTCCCTGCTGTGAGTTCACCAGCAGCAGAGGCAGGCAAGTACATACAGAAGAGGAGTCCACCCTGCCATTCCTCCCGCCTTCTACAATGCTGAGAGGGGTGAGTTCTGATATGGGGGTGGGTATGTAAGATGGGGATGGGGCCCAAGAGAGGGAGCAATTTTTTTATATTTTTAAAGTAATGCTATGTTGATGGGAATATACAATATAACAAACACAAAGTTGGTATTATTCCAATTTGGCTGCAAACGTGGAAATGCATTTTAAGAGGGAGTGGTAAAAACACAGCTCAAACATGTGTCTAATATTTAAAAGAAAATTGCACAAACACAGCGAACATATTATGAACAGTAGAACACCTGTAGATATTGTAAGGTTCAGGGGTAATAGCTACAGTGATAGTGCTTCAGGATAACATGCAAAGCCGTTTTCATAAACTTAAAAAGTCTTTTTTTTGGGAAACAAAAACCGTTTTCAGCAGAAAATATAAATAGCGCAAGGGTTGATTCACACCAGATCCAGTCCATTACCTTTTTAATCTGCAACAAGAACACATACACAGTGTTTTTGACACACAGAAAGCTTGGGCCAGCCAGGTATAGCCCTCCCCTCCCATTATGTTTCAGTTTTGCCCAAAAAAAAAAAGCAATTTGAGGAGAAGATAATAAATACAGAGAAGTGGGACCAATGTCCCTTAAAGTGAAACTTTACCCATAACAGTAAAACAATTGATGTTCTTTCACAAAATATGATACATTCCACATGAATAATTATGCTACCAAAACTAGTGTGTGCTCTAAATATCCTCCAGCATTGTTCCTGTTTCTTCTTGCTGGAGGCCCCCCCCCCCTTCTTGGTCTCAAAAACTATATGTCACTTTCTGTAATTAAAATTTGTACATTTCCAGCCTTGATTGTATGTCTTGGCTCAACTAGAGAGGAAGGCTGACAGAAGCATTACATAGCTGAAGTTCACAGGTTACCATGAGAGAAGGGAGAGAGAATCAGGGAGATAAGGTAATACACTATCCTTTTAAGTTTAAATATTGTGTCACCCTGGCAGTTTGTCCTGTCACCTCTCCTGCTTTTCTTTTCGCCCTCCCTAATCCATTTTCCCTCTGTGCACAGTCTGTGCTAGTCCTCTTGCTTTCTTCCGCCTTCAACACTAAATCCTAAAGCTGCTAGCTGTTCAGCCTCTTGTGGCTCTGTTTTTTGACACAATGCCAAGAATAGAGGGCAACTGAGCATGTGCAGAGCAGGGGAAGACTGCATTACTATATTTTACTATATTTTAATGGTTTTCTGTATTAAGATAACCTTCTGTGATCAGGATCCCCCAGCCCCCTTATACTTGCAGCAGCTCTCTACTCTTTCTCTCTCCCTCCTCACTAGGCAGATTGATAGCAGTGGGAGCAATTGGCTCCTGCTACTGTCAATAAAATCCTATGACAAAGGATGCTGTTTGCATCTATAGTTGCAGCCAGCAGAGCTCAGGGGCGAGCCCATATAAGTACCCTCCCTAGCAAGCGGCTGGGTGGGTACTCAGAGGCAGGAGGAAGCAGGAGTGCTGAAAGGCGACCCCAGAAGAGAAGAATCAGGGCTGCTCTGTGCAAAACCATTTGACCAGAGCAGATAAGTATAACATGTTTTTTTTTTTTAAGGTTTAAAATCACTTTAAACAGTATATGCACTTAGTTTTATGTTTTATACCTGCAAAAGGAGCCAGCCTGAAGTGATCTATCAGGCTTTTATTTTCTGACTTAAGTTCCAATTTCATGAAAGTACACTAAGTACAAAAATCCAGTTTTACTGCACATAAAATGCACACATTTTATTCTGTCATTTGTCCTGTTTAAAATGACACAAAAATTATGATTCTGGTACAAAGCATTTCAAAGTTCTATACAAATTAAAAAAAAAAAAAAAAGATTAAATATTATTAGTTAATAAAATGGAAACAAACAAAAAAAAAAGCAGCAGAAAAATAATAGTTGAAGGGATAAGAAGAATGAGTTAAATAGGGCTGAATAACATAAACTAAGGGTTGATAAGGAGTTAACCACTTCAGCTCCGGAAGGTTTACTCCCCTTCATGACCAGGAAATTTTTTGCGATTTGGCACGGCGTTAATTTAACTGACAATTGTAAGGTCGTGCGACACTGTACCCAAATAAAATCAATGTCCTTTTTTCCCAAAAATAGAGCATTCTTTTGCTGGTATTTGATCACATCTGTGGTTTCTATTTTATGTGCTTTAAACAAACAAAGACCGACAATTTGGGAAAAAGAAAAACAATATTTCTTACTTTCTGCTATAAAACATATCCAATAAAAAATGGAAAACATCTAATTTCTTCATCAATTTAGGCCAATGTGTATTCTGCTACATATTTTTGGTAAAAAAAATCCCAATAAGCGTATATTCATAGGTTTGCGCAAAAGTTCTAGCATCTACAAACAATGGGAGAGATTTATGGAATTTTTTTTTTTTTTTTACAAGTAATGGCGGCGATCAGCTACTTATAGCAGGACTGCGACATTGTAGCTGACAAATCAGACAATAAGTGACACTTTTTGGGGACCAGTGATACTAATACAGTGATCAGTGCTAAAAATATGCACTGTACTAATGACACTGGCAGGGAAGGGGTTAACATCAGGGACACTCAAAGGGTTGAACGTGTGCCTAGGGAGTACTTACTTAACTGTGTGGGTGTCTTGTGCCAGGCTGAGGTGATGAGAGGGATCCCCTTGCGGCTGACTGCAGAGTACCTCTGGAGTTGGGGACAGAGGGTGCTATGCCCAAAGAATGCACGGGTTGCCTGCCGGTGAGCTGTCTGATGGTTCCAGAAGCGGACACCCAGGAGCAGAGAAGGTGGTCACAGCCAATGATTCTCTGGGATTACTGGCGTATCTTGACAGATGGATAAGCAGAGACAAGATCAGAAGCCAGGCCGGGGGTCAAACACAAGAAGGCAGTCGGAAGCAGAGGCAGGAAGCGTAGTTGAGATCAAGCCGGGGTCAAACACAGGAAGTAAACCTGCAACAGGCAAGAGCAGGTCCATGAAACAAGCCAGATTCAGAGCCAGGAGAGAAGTCAAAGCAGGTCAGGGTAAACCAGGTCGGTAACAGGTAACCAAACAGGAGCAAGAAACATAGAATACAGAGCTGACGATAATCCAATGATTTGTGAGAGCCACTGGAGTCCTTATATAGGCCAGCAAACACTGGTAATTAGGTTGTTTTGCGTACGTAGTTTCATTGTCGCGAACTTACGTTCGCTGTTGCGTGCCGGTCGCTAATGCGCATGCACGGACTGGCGCGGCCATATTGGACATTGGCATATCTGCCAGTTCTTCTCCAGATTCTTCCCTGACATTGGGGGGGGGGGGGGGGTGCTTGTACTATGGGAAGGCAGAGATCCGTGTTCCTGCTTTGTAGGAACACAGGATCACAACCTTTCCTTCTCACAGAACCACAGAACAGTGATCTGCCTTGTTTACATAGGCAGACCGCCGTTCTGCCTGTGAGCAACACGGCAAACAAAAATGCTAACAAGCCCACATAACAGCTTGGGGACAGCTTGCAGCTCCAAGAACCTCCTGTACGACTTTACCCCCAAAAATTTCACCAGCTGAGGCTTGAGCATACACCTGGTAAAACTTAGAAAGCATACTGCATGAACAGAAGACCAGGTGTCGGCTTTGCAAATCTAAGAAACATGTCTGTTGTGGAAAGGCCTTACTGATGTATCAAAGTGTGCCTTGAAAGGAAAAATAGAGCATTACACACTGCAGAGGTCTTAGCTTCCTTGCTTATAACACATAGTAACCATGCAGCTGGACGCAAGCAAAACAAGTTAGTGATGCATATGCTATGCTTATTTCTTCAGCACATTTATTCCTTTTCTGGAAAAAACGGTGGTGGAGAAAAGTAACGCTCACATAGGGTTAAGAGACTTACCATAGCTAAAGGTCTAGGAAGTACTCTGCAGCAAACAAGAATAGTATTAGTTACGAGAGTTAGCCCGACTGCCACACACCTCACCCGGCCCAAGTGGTTAACAGATAAAAGCAGCCTAAGCTTGATTCATCCAGACCACGACTCCAACATGTTTTACCCCACCCTCAGGGCTTAATTGAGGGTGGGGCGAAACATGTTGGAGTCGTGGTCTGGATGAATTAAGCTGAGGCTGCTTTTACCTGCTAACCATTTGGGCCGGGTGAGGTGTGCGGTGGCTGGTCTATCTATTCCTTTTTTTGCAGTATGCTTTGGATCTGGACGAACCTTTCCTCAGTCTGCACCCTCACTAACCAGCGGTATGCAACTCGTTGGATCTTAACATCCTGAGCGGGGTCCTTTAAGCATTTATCACAGGTCACATTAGGTACAAGAGGGGCATATATAGAACTCAGTGCCAAGAGTGGCCTGCATGCACACTGTCTGTGTCTGGGGCCGTACATGTGTATCCACATGCCTGTCAAATTAGGAACTACCATTATTGTACTTTCTTTTATTTTTCTTAATTTTCTTAACTTATTAAACATTTATTTTGAACATAGTGTATTCTGTGACAAACACATGTAATGTGGGCAGTGCAGTATGTAGGTGTGCCTTGAGTGTGGGCGGGAACACCATGAGTTGTCAGTCTGCCCCTGGTAACTGTGCCTAAGCAGTACTCTAAATATTTAACCTTTTTGTTTAAAATTTGTCCTTAAAAAATAGTAGTGCACCTTGTGACGTGTGACTATACCCTGACACTCATGTTCTGTAGCCCAATAACCTTCATATCTGTAGTATGAGATAATCTAACTGTGCTTGTAACTGCTAGTCTCACGAGATCTGAAGTGATTACATGATGTTGCTACTTTGCTGCTCACAGTTCTTGCTGGAAAGGAAGCTATACCTAAGGACGTGCAGTGCAAGGATCTGCCTGCTTATTATTCATTTATTCTATGCATTTGTGCTTCCTCCAGATCTCCTTTCTCCTTCTTGATTATTACTACACCAGTCATCAGATTGGCAGTCATCAGAAGGTGAGTCTTACATGAGGAAGCAAATCCCTGTTCCTCTACTACAGGGGTGTCCAAACCTTTTTCAAAGAGGGCCAGATTTGATGAAGTGAACATGCGTGAGGGCTGACCATTTCCCCTGACATTCTTTGAACCAATAAAATTCAGTCTAATGCCGCGTACACACGATCGGAATTCCGCTCAAGCTGTGTTGCCTACACACGATCCCACCAAATTCCGACGGTCAATAACACAGCGGCATAAAACACGTTCGACAGCACTATAAAAGGGAAGTTTAATGCTTCCGAGCATGCGTCGAATTGTTTCCGAGCATGAGTCGGAATTTTGCGTGTCGGAATTGCATACACACGATCGGAAAATCCGATAGAAAGGTTTTCCTTCGGAAAAATTGAGAACAGGTTCTCAATTCAAAGTCCGTCGGAAATTCCGACAGAAAAAGACCGTTGGGCATACACACGGTCGGAAAATCTGATGAAAAGCTCCCATCGGACTGTTTCCATCGGAAATTCCGACCGTGTGTACGCCGCATAAGTGTGTTCGTTCGAGCACTAATACACTGCCCAACAAGAATTCTCTTGCCTTTGTCGCACTTGTTCACGACACACAAACGAATGCTCTGCTCTTTAGGGGTACCATTAATTATTAATGGTAACCCACACATTGGAAAACGTGGGGTGCTTTTGGTGCAGTGCAATTTAAAAAAAAAAAAAAAAGGTTGGGGACTTCTTTCCCTGCATTTTTGTGGGTAGGGAAGCCCATTGAAATGAATGGCTGCCCTACACGCAGCACACAGCCACACAGATGTGAACCAAGGGCTTGTTCACATGTCAGGTTGGAGGGGCAGTAAAACCACATGGTTAAGCTGTTAACCACTTCCCGACCGCCCCATGTAGATATACGTCGGCAGAATGGCACGTACAGGAGAGAAGCACGTACCTGTACGTGCCATTCTTCAGGCGGTTGGGGGGTCCGATCGGACCCCCCTCCGCCGGCGGGGACGGTCGGGATGGCTTCAGAAGCGATGCGGGACGAGGTAACGGCCAGTCGTTTCTGGCCACCCCCTCCCGATCGCTCTGGCCAATGGGATTCGTCCGCTTCCTTCCCCTTCCTGTGTAATTGTAAACACAGGCAAGGGGAAGTGATGTCACGCTCCTCGTGTCGGTCTTTCTGACCGGGACGCGGAGCTGTGAAGACATCAGGTTAGTGCACCAACACTACACTGACACCAGGCACACATAGGCACATATTTCACCCCCCTGTCACCCCCTGATCACCCCCCAGATCACCCCCTGCCCCCCCTGTCACAGTGTCACTGATTGCAGTGATCATTTATTTACTGATCACTGCATTTAGTGTCAGTGTGACTGCAATAACTGTCAGGGCAGTTAGTTTTAGGCCCCTTTAGGTCCAAGGTAGCCCCCTACCCCCCCCCCAATAAAGGTTTAACCCCTTGATTGCCCCCTAGGTAACCCTTTCACCCCCTTTTGCCAGTGTCACTAAGCGATCGTTTTTTTGATCGCTCTATTAGTGTCACTGGTGCCGCTAGGTAGCCAGTTTTTTTTTTAGGTAACCGCCAGGTTTATATAGGATTATAAATAGGTTTATAGGTCAGGTACCCCCATATTACAACCTAAATAAAGGTTTTAACCCCTTGATTGCCCCTAGAGTTAACTCTTTCACCAGTGATCACAGTATAAGTGTCACTGGTGACGCTGGTTAGCCAGTTAGTTATTTAGTTATTTAGGTTCCCCGTCAGGTTTTTATATAGTGTCAGGTACCCCCATATATTACCTAATAAAGGTTTTAACACCCTGATTGCCCCTAGTTAACCCTTTCACCAGTGATCACCGTATAACTGTTACGGGTGACGCTGGTTAGTTAGCTTGTTTTTTTTATACTGTCAGGGCACCCGCCATTTATTACCCAACTATCGGTTTAACCCCCTGATCGCCCGGCGGGTGATATCAATTAGGTTTTAGGGTCAAATAAGGTCTGCGTCGCCCCAGGTTAGTGCCAGTACCGCAAACACCCACGCGCAAAGCATACACCTCCCTTAGTGGTATAGTATCTGAACAGATCAATATCTGATCTGATCAGATCTATACTAGCGTCCCAGCAGTTTAGGGTTCCAAAAAACGCATTGTTAGCGGGATCAGCCCAGATACCTGCTAGCACCTGCGTTTTCCCCCTCCGCCCAGCCCAGCCCAGCCCACCCAAGTGCAGTATCGATCGATCACTGTCACTTCCAAAACACTAAGCACACATAACTGCAGCGTTCGCAGAGTCAGGCCTGATCCCTGCGATCGCTAACAGTTTTTTTGGTAGCGTTTTGATTCATTCGCCAGCAGCCTAGGAGCTTTTTTTCCTGTGAATCTCACTAGTGTACTACTAAATTTAGAGCCCAAAATGGCAAATCGCAAGTACACTAGTGAACAGGCCTACTTGTTTCTGAGTATGTCAGATAGTGAAGAGGAGGTCACTCATCTGTCACAATCAGGCTCAGAATACGATCCAGTAGACGACAGCGGCTCCATGACAGATAGCTCTGGCGACGAAGGTGTGGTCCCTGCTAAGGTCAGGCGTACCCGATCCCGATCTTCTGATGTTGTTGAGGTGCAGGAACCGCAGGTCTCTCGTATGGAGCAGAGAAGTACTAGCGCCGCTATTCCTTCTGGTGAACTGGCAAGCACCAGCGGCCTAGTACACCCTGGACGTAGTCAAACCAGCACTGCAGTAACACTTGGTGACGTGGCGAGTCCCATAAGTGCAGTTCAAGCTGGCGAGGTGGCAAGCACAAGTAGTGTCCCGCTGCCACCAAGAAGAAGACAAAGGCAGGTCCGTCGATCACATAGTGTCCTTCCTGCAGAATTCGCCAATCCTGATTGGGTGCCCACCACTTCTGCAGAACCCGTACTTCCCCCATTCACTGGCCAACCCGGTATTCAGGTGGAAACAGCTGATTTTAAGCCATCCGATTTTTATTCGCTGTTTTTCACGGAAGATCTCTATAGATCTATTGTGGACCAAAGTAATATATACGCTGGTCAACACATCGCCGCTAATCCCCAAGTGCCTTCCCTTGCCAGAGATTGGAAACCAATTACGGTTTCCGAATTTAAGACCTTTCTGGGCCTTTCCCTCAACATGGGCATACACAAATTCCCGACTCTGAGGTCTTATTGGTCCACCTCACCGCACCACCATATGCCCGTGTTCTCTGCCTCCATGTCCAGGGCACGATACGAGATGATTTTGCGGTTCATGCACTTCAGTGACAATGAACTTTGTCGTCCTCGTGGAGACCCTGAATTTGATCGGCTCTACAAAATTCGGCCCCTCATAAACCACTTCAACCAATGTTTTGCAGCCTTGTTTACGCCCAATCAAGTTGTCTGCGTTGACGAGTCCCTGATTAAGTTTTCTGGCCGCTTGTCTTTCAAACAGTTCCTTCCCAGCAAGCGTGCCAGATACGGGGTCAAGCTCTACAAGCTCTGTGACAGGGCAACAGGCTATACGTGGAGCTTTTCGGTTTATGAGGGAAAAGATAGTCACGTAGAGCCGGAGAACTGTCCAGATTACATAGGGAGCGCTGGCAAGATAGTGTGGAACTTGGTGTCACCCTTATTCGGAAAGGGGTACCACTTGTACGTGGACAATTATTACACGAGCGTGCCACTGTTTAGTCACTTGTTTGATCATCAGATTGGAGCATGTGGCACCGTGCGACCTAATCGCCGGGGCTTTCCCCAGCGGCTTGTAGATTCCCGTCTTAGGCTGGGGGAGAGAGCCTGCTTGAAGTGTAATAACTTGCTCGCTGTGAAGTGGAGGGATAATAGGAATGTTTTCGTTCTTACCTCCCTTCATGCAGACACGACAGTCCAAATTCGTACGGCGGCTGGTGTTGTGACGAAACCCCTCTGTATCCACGAATACAACCTTAATATGGGGGGGGTGGACCTCAACGACCAGTTGTTGGCGCCGTACCTAGTTGTCCGTAAGGCTAGACGCTGGTACAAAAAAGTGTCTATTTATTTATTCCAATTGGCTTTGCTGAATGCTCATGTGCTATACGGAGCTTCAGGCGGGACGTTACCCTTCCTTGAATTCCAGGGAGCGGTTGTCATGGAACTCCTGTATCCAGGCGATTCCACACCTCACCATCCCCTACCAAATGCAGTAAGCCGGCTGCATGAGAGGCATTATCCTCATGTCCTCCAGAGTACCCCTACCCAACGAGCCCCCCAAAGAAGATGTCGTGTCTGTACCAAGCGCGGATTTAGGCGTGACACCCGTTATTATTGTCCACGCTGTCCTGACAATCCTGGTCTCTGCGTTGGTGAATGCTTTGAACGCTACCACGAACTAGTGAGGTTTTAGCGTAGGGTACAGCATTTCACAGGCTAGGATACACTTTCACAGGGTCTCAAGAATGCCATCGCATTTTGAGACCCGACCGTTGCAGTTAAAATTATAGTTACAGGGTCTCAAGAATGCCATCGCATTTTGAGACCCGACCGTTACAGTTAAAATTATAGTTATAGTTTAAAAAAAAAGTGTAAAAAATAAAAATAAAAAAAAAAAAAAGTACAAAAAAAAAAAAAAAAAAAAACCCAAAAAAAATATAAAATAAAAAACCAAAAATAGTTGTCGTTTTATTGTTCTCTCTCTATTGTTGCTCTTTTTTACTCTATTCTATTCTGCAATGTTTTATTATGTTTTATCATGCTTGCTTTTCAGGTATGTTTTATTGTTAACCATTTTTTTGTTTTCAGGTGCGCCATTCAGTTGCAGCGCGGATTTATTTATCTTGACAGCAACAGCGTTTGCTCCCACGATACATAAAGCCGCGACTCCAACACTGTAGGAGGTGATTTCACCACCACAGTTAAAAAAAAGAGCATATATGCCGAAGCATGGGGGCAGCAGAGGGCGGAGGAGCGATTTTGCTCCTAATGCCACGTACATACGGTCGAAAAAAGTCCGACCATGTGTACGTGGCATAACTTTTTTGCGGGAGGATGCCCCCATGCTTCGGCATATATATATTTTAGGCACCGGTTGCGTTAACAAAATGTTTTATTTTTTACTATGTTTTTTTTTTTTTGTATTTGCTTTGCAGGTATGGTATGGTAAGGTCTTACTGTTATACTCTAATGTTACTTTGTTTTAATGTTAACCATTATTTGCTTAGCAGGTACGCCATTCAGTTGCAGCGTGGATTTATTTATCTTGACAGCAACAGCGTTTGCTCCCACGATACATAAAGCCGCGACTCCAACGCTGTAGGAGGTGATTTCACCACCACAGTTAAAAAAAAGAGCATATATGCCGAAGCATGGGGGCAGCAGAGGGCGGAGGAGCGATTTTGCTCCTAATGCCACGTACATACGGTCGAAAAAAGTCCGACCATGTGTACGTGGCATAAACTTTTTTGCGGGAGGATGCCCCCATGCTTCGGCATATATATATTTTAGGCACCGGTTGCGTTAACAAAATGTTTTATTTTTTACTATGTTTTTTTTTTGGTATTTGCTTTGCAGGTATGGTATGGTAAGGTCTTACTGTTATACTGTAATGTTACTTTGTTTTAATGTTAACCATTATTTGCTTAGCAGGTACGCCATTCAGTTGCAGCGTGGATTTATTTATCTTGACAGCAACAGCGTTTGCTCCCACGATACATAAAGCCGCGACTCCAATGCTGTAGGAGGTGATTTCACCACCACAGTTAAAAAAAAGAGCATATATGCCGAAGCATGGGGGCAGCAGAGGGCGGAGGAGCGATTTTGCTCCTAATGCCACGTACATACGGTCGAAAAAAGTCCGACCATGTGTACGTGGCATAACTTTTTTTGCGGGAGGATGCCCCCATGCTTCGGCATATATAAATGGTGCATGTATGCCCATCATTAGAAGTGGGTGGATGAAGGGAGGTATTCTAATGGTGGGCATACCCACCGCGCCATTGGGAAATTGGGAAAGCATTTTATCACACCGATCTTGGTGTGGTCAGATGCTTTGAGGGCAGAGGAAAGATCTAGGGTCTAATAGACCCCAATTTTTTCAAAAAAAGAGTACCTGTCACTGCCTATTGCTATCATAGGGGATATTTACATTCCCTGCGATAACAATA
The DNA here is from genome assembly GCA_028564925.1 of Lithobates sylvaticus. Taxonomy (NCBI): domain Eukaryota; kingdom Metazoa; phylum Chordata; class Amphibia; order Anura; family Ranidae; genus Lithobates; species Lithobates sylvaticus. The sequence continues at coordinate 503,963,645 of CM053029.1, read as the reverse complement.
AAAATGACAACTAAGAAAAAAAAAATGGAAGGAACAGTTTAAAAATAAAATAAAAAAGCTAAATAAAAAGAAAAACTAAAAAAAAAAAAAAAAAAAGCACCCCTGCCCCCCCTTCTTTTGCGCAAAGGCGAACACAAGCGTTGGTCTGGCGTCATATGTAAACAGCAATTGCACCATGCATGTGAGGTATCACCGCGAAGGTCAGATCGAGGGCAGTAATTTTAGCAGTAGACCTCCTCCGTGAATCTAATGTGGTAACCTGTAAAGGCTTTTAAAGGCTTTTAAAAATGTATGTAGTTTGTCGCCACTGCGTGTTTGTGCGCAATTTTAAAGCATGTCGTGTTTGGTATCCATGTACTCGGCCTAAGATCATATTTTTTATTTCATCAAAAATTTGAGCAATATAGTGTGTTTAAGTGCATTAAAATAAAAAAAAGTGTATTTTTTCCACAAAAAATGCGTTTGAAAAATCGCTGCGCAAATACTGTGTGGAAAAAAAAAATGCAACACCCACCATTTTAATCTGTAGGGCCTTTGCTTTAACAATATATATAGTGTTTGGGGGTTCAACGTAATTTTCTTGCAAAAAAAAAATATGTTTTCATGTAAACAAAAAGTGTCAGAAAGGGCTTTATCTTCAAGTGGTTAGAAGAGTGGGTGACGTGTGACATAGGCTTCTAAATGTTGTGCATAAAATGCCAGGACAGTTCAAACCCCCCCCAAATGACCCCATTTTGGAAAGTAGACACCCCAAGCTATTTGCTGAGAGCAATGTTGAGCCCATTAAATATTTTTTTTTTTGGTCCAAAGAGATTGAATAATGACAAAAAAAAAAAATAATATTTTTTTTTACAAAAACTTGTCACTAAATGATATATTGCTCAAACATGCCATGGGCATATGTGGAGATACACCCCAAAATACATTCTGTTGCTTCTCCTGAGTACGGGGATACCACATGTGTGGGACTTTTTGGGAGCCTAGCCGCGTACGGGACCCCAAAATCCAAGCACCGCTTTCAGGCTTTCTAAGGGTGTAATTTTTTTATTTCACTCCTCACTGCCAATCACAGTTTCGGAGGCCATGGAATGCCCAGATGGCACAAACCACCCCCAAATGACCCCATTTTGGAAAGTAGACACCCCAAGCTATTTGCTGAGAGGTATGGTGAGTATTTTGCAGATCTCGCTTTTTGTCACAATGTTTTGAAAATTGAAAAAAGAAAAAAAAAAAATTTTTTTTTTCTTTACTTTCTTCATTTTCAAAAACACATGAGAGCTGTAAAATACTCACCATGCCTCTCAACAAATAGCTTGGGGTGTCTACTTTCCAAAATGGGGTCATTTGGGGGGGTTTTGTGCTATTTTGGCATTTTATGGCCTTCGAAACTGTGATAGGTAGTGAGGAGTGAAATCAAAAATTTGCACCCTTAGAAATCCTGAAGGCGGTGCTTGGGTTTCGGGGCCCCGTACGCGGCTAGGCTCCCAAAAAGTCCCACACATGTGGTATCCCCATACTCAGGAGAAGCAGCAAAATGTATTTTGGGGTGCAATTCCACATATAACCATGGCATGTGTGAGCAATATATCATTTAGTGACAACTTTTTGAATAAATTTTTTTTTTTTTTTTTTTTTTGTCTTTATTCAATCACTTGGGACTAAAAAAAAAAATATTCAACGGGCTTAACATGCCTCTCAGCAAATAGCTTGGGGTGTCTACTTTCCAAAATGGGGTCATTTGGGGGGGTTTTGTGCCATCTTGGCATTTTATGGTCTTCAAAACTGTGATAGGTAGTGATAGGTAGTGAGGAGTGAAATCAAAAATTTATGCCCTTAGAAATCCTGAAAGCGGTGCTTGGTTTTCGGGGTCCCGTATGCGGATAGGCTCCCAAAAAGTCCCACACATGTGGTATCCCCGTACTCAGGAGAAGCAGCAGAATGTATTTTGGGGTGTAATTCCACATATGCCCATGGCATGTGTGGGCAATATATCATTTAGTGACAACTTTGGGCAAAAAAAAAAAAAGTTTGTAATATTCCCGCAACTTGTGGCAAAATATAAAATATTCCATGTACTCAACATGCCTCTCAGCAAATAGCTTGGGGTGTCTACTTTCCAAAATGGGGTCATTTGGGGGGGTTTTGTGCAATTTTGGCATTTTATGGCCTTCGAAACTGTGATAGGTAGTGAGGAGTGAAATCAAAAATTTACACCCTTAGAAATGCTGAAGGTGGTGCTTGGGTTTCGGGGCCCCGTACGCGGCTAGGCTCCCAAAAAGTCCCACACATGTGGTATCCCCGTACTCAGGAGAAGTGGCAAAATGTATTTTGGGGTGCAATTCCACATATAACCATGGCATGTGTGAGCAATATATCATTTAGTGACAACTTTTTGAATACATTTTTTTTTTTTTTTTTTTTTTCTTTATTCAATCACTTGGGACTAAAAAAAAAAATATTCAATGGGCTCAACATGCCTCTCAGCAAATAGCTTGGGGTGTCTACTTTCCAAAATGGGGTCATTTGGGGGGGTTTTGTGCCATCTTGGCATTTTATGGCCTTCAAAACTGTGATAGGTAGTGATAGGTAGTGAGGAGTGAAATCAAAAATTTATGCCCTTAGAAATCCTGAAGGCGGTGCTTGGTTTTCGGGGTCCCGTATGCGGATAGGCTCCCAAAAAGTCCCACACATGTGGTATCCCCGTACTCAGGAGAAGCAGCAGAATGTATTTTGGGGTGTAATTCCACATATGCCCATGGCATGTGTGGGCAATATATCATTTAGTGACAACTTTGGGCAAAAAAAAAAAAGTTTGTAATATTCCCTCAACTTGTGGCAAAATATAAAATATTCCATGTACTCAACATGCCTCTCAGCAAATAGCTTGGGGTGTCTACTTTCCAAAATGGGGTCATTTGGGGGGGTTTTGTGCTATTTTGGCATTTTATGGCCTTCAAAACTGTGATAGGTAGTGAGGAGTGAAATCAAAAATTTGCACCCTTAGAAACCCTGAAGGCGTTGATTGGGTTTCGGGGCCCCGTGCGTGGCTAGGCTCCCAAAAAGTCCCACACATGTGGTATCCCCATACTCGGGAGAAGCAGCAAAATCCGGGAGAAGCAGAAGCAGCATCTCCACATATAACCATGGCATGTGTGAGCAATATATCATTTAGTGACAACTTTATGAAAAAAACATTTTTTTTTTTTTTTTTTTATCTTTATTCAATCCCTTGGGACTAAAAAAAAAAAAATATTCAATGGGCTCAACATGCCTCTCAGCAATAGCTTGGGGTGTCTACTTTCCAAAATGGGGTCATTTGGGGGGGTTTTGTACTTCCCTGCCATTTTAGCACCTCAAGAAATGAGATAGGCAGTCATAAATTAAAAGCGGTGTAAATTCCAGAAAATGTACTCTAGTTTGTAGACGCTATAACTTTTGCGCAAACCAATAAATATACGCTTATTGGCATTTTTTTTACTAAAGACATGTGGCTGAATACATTTTGGCCCAAATGTTTGACTAAAATTGAGTTTATTAGATTTTTTTTATAACAAAAAGTAGAAAATCTCTTTTTTTTTCAAAATTTTCGCTCTTTTTCCGTTTATATCGCAAAAAATAAAAATCACAGAGGCAATCAAATACCATCAAAAGAAAGCTCTATTTGTGGGAAGAAAAGGACGCAAATTTCGTTTGGTTACAAAATTGCATGACCGCGCAATTACCAGTTAAAGTAGTGCAGTGCGAAATTGAAAAAAGACCTCTGGTCCTTTGGCTGCCAAATGGTCCGGGGCTGAAGTGGTTAACCCCCCCCCCCCCCAATCCATACCAGACCCTTATCCGAGCATGCAGCCTGGGAGGCCCGGAAAGGGGGGGGTAAGTGAGTGCCCCCCTCACCTCCTGAACCACACCAGGGCACATGCCCTCAACATGTGGGGGGGTGCTTTGGAGCAGTGCACCCCCTAAGAACCTTGTCCCCATGTTGATGGGCTCAATGGACCATGAAGGTCCATTTATAGAATGATTAGTGAATGCTTTGAGACAAGTGTGGACCTGTTATCCCTAGAAGGGCAGGGCTCGTTTTGCTACAAGCAGTTAGTGTGTTCACTGTTCACTAATTGTGACTCTTGAGTGCTAGTTTTTTGTCAGTAAAGTGTGTGAGAATAGTATGTCAGTGTAGTCTGTTAGTGTAGTGCAGTGTTTATGGTACAATCATTTTTATTGTAATGAGCATAACAACTTGACAACCATTTACCCACGCAGGGGTACAGCATAGTAAGCATAACAGGAAGGTGTGGGCTGGGAAAGTCCGATTAGGTGACTTTTGTACTAAATGTACACTGGGTGACCTATTGGTATAGTGCAGTGTAATGCCCCGTACACACGAGCGGAATTTCCGTCAGAAAATTCTTGGATGTTTTTTCCGACGGAATTCCGCTCAAGCTTAGCTTGCATACACACGGTCACACAAAAGTTCTCTGAACTTTCGACCGCCAAGAACGTGGTGATGTACAACACTATGACGAGCTGAGAAAATGAAGTTCAATGCTTCCGAGCATGCGTAGGAATTTTGCGCGTCGGAATTGCTACAGATGAACGCATTTTGCAATAGGAACTTTTTCCGGCCCGAAAAATAGAGAACCTGCTCTCAATCTTTTGCTGGCAAGAATTTAGACAGCAAAAGTCCGATGGACCATACACACGGTCGCATTTTCTGACCAAAAGCTCTCATCAGACTTTTGCTGGCGGGATTAACGATTGTGTGTACGCGGCATTAGTTTAGTGTTAGTATAGTGTGTGAGAATAGTGTGTAAGTGTAGGGCAGTGTTTAACACAGCTTAACATAACATTTAGTGCTGTATGCAGTGCTGCATACCCTTTTTTTTGGTTGCTGCGTTGTTTTGTTTTGTTTTTTTTTTGTCCCCTGCCTGCCTCCTTCTTTTAAAATTGTCAGCCACGGTTTTTTTCACTGTGATTTTGTGTTTTTTTTTTTTTTTTTTATAGTTTATACATTTCTGTCGGCGTCTGTCCTCAATTTAAAGTACCCCAAACACCACTTTTCAGTGAATAAAGTGCATCCAATTACACATTTCCCAGTATTTATAAAATTTGGGTAACAAGGAGAGGCAGATGTTCCCATGCCACTATGAGGGGGCCAGCAGTGTCTGTGTCCACAGGCAAAGGTGGACGTGGTCTGTCCTCAGGCAGGGCACCTTTAGATATGTTTAATGATGTTGCTATCCAGCCACAGCATGTAGAGGAGGTGGTGGACTGGCTTACTAAACCATCCTCATCATCCTCTGTAACTTGTCAAGCTAGCACTAGTCCGCAGTCCACCGCAGCTGCCAGAGTGGCTTATTCTGCCTCTTTGTCCACAGCTACTCCTGCCATAGCCCCAGTATCAGGCATGGAGGAGTTATTTGAACATAGCGTCAGCCACTGGCTTCTTGAGGATGCACAGACATTACTTGATTCTGATGTTGACTGAGAGGGGAGAACACTAATAAACAACAAATTGGCAGTCATGTTCCCCCAGCTGCAGTGTATTGCCAAGTTGGCTCCAGTGATGATGAGGATGGAGGGAATCCTGATGATGAGGTCACTGACATGACTTGGGTGCCAGATAGAACAGAGAAGGAAAGTGAGGGGGAGAAACAACCCTAACGAGGAAGGATGCCCTCCAGAGGCAGGCATCATGGAAGAGTAGAGAGCAGCCACCCTATGCCATCAGATTGTGGAGCTGTTATCTCCCGGCCCACTTCCCAGAGCTCAGCTGTGTGGGCCTTTTTTAGCACATGTGCAGCCGATCACTCTGTTGCTATTTGCAATCTCTGCTGCAAGCAGAAGCATGGCAAAAAACACCAGACATTTGGGTACCACATGCTTGACAAGGCATTTAACCTCCCACCACTCAGCCCATTGGCAAGAGCACCTGAAAGCCACACACAAGGGACAAAATTCTTCTCCTCCTCACTCCTCACCTCTTTTGTGTAACCCTGCTATATCGCATGACCTCTCAGCAGCCTCCAATGACAGGGATGATGGTATAGCAAAGGGTGTCACAGGTCCTTGCAGGTCATCTGCCAGCAGCACATCACTAGCTGTAGAGTATAGGAGGCAAATTTCTCTGCCCCAGCTGCTGTAATGCAAAAAAAAATACACTCCCTGCCACCCACATGCCCAGCGTCTAAATTTCAGCTTGTCCAAATTGCTGCCTTTCCATCAAGTGGATTCTGCTCCCTTCTGTGAATTTGCTGTACCACAATAGCAGGTTCCCAGTCGCTTTTTATTTTCATGTAAGGCCATTCCAGCTCTGTACCATCACGTGGAAGGCAATGTTTTGGCATCATTGGGCAAAGCAGTCAGCAGCAAGGTCCACCTTACTGCTGACTTGTGGTCCAGCAAGCATGGTCAGGGATGATATATTTAATTCACAGCACACATTCAGTGCTGGAGCTTGTTTTGCCACTATGTCTCCTTACAGCTGGTGGTGATGATGTGAGATCTGTCAGCTCCACCCCCTCCTCCTTCTCCATGCCCTCCTCTGCTGGATTGTCCTATGAACCACCAGTACCCCCTAAGCGTTCAAGGGGCCATTCAACGAGTCAGACTAAAAGATGCCATGCAGTGCTTCAGCTGGTCTATCTAGGGGACAGGATCCACAACAGAGCAGAGATTCTTTCACCTCTGCAGGGGCATTTCCAGAGGTGGTTCATGCCAAGGAAGCTTGAGCCAGGAATGGTGGTGTGCAATAATGACACTAATTGTCTGTCCGCCCTTCAACAGGGAAAGTTGACACGTGGAATGCCTGGCGCATGTCCTCAATTTGGTGGTGCAGCTTTTTTTTAAACAGGCGCCCAGGTTTGCAAGATCTTCTAAAGCAGGCTAGAATAGTCTATAGTTATTTCAGGCAGTTATACACAGCCAGTGTTCGGTTGGCTGAAATTCAGCAGGAATTTCACCTGCCTGTAAACCGCCTGATTTGTGACATGCCCACCAGGCTGAACTCAACTTTGGCAGTTCTGCAGGCACTGCACATGCAGCAGAGGGCTGTTAACAAGTACCTGTGGGAGTATGGCACAAGGACAGGCTCAGGGCACCTCAACATTTTTCCCCACGCCAATGGCTGCTGAAAAAGGATGCATGCACTGTACTGTCACCATTTGAGGAGGCTATAAGGATTGTGAGTCATGACAATGCATGCATCAGTGACACAATCTCTGTTGTGTTCCTTCTGGAGCATACTATGCGTGGCATTATAAACAGGGCACACGAGGCAGAGCAGCGGGAGGAAAAGGAAGACTTCCTTTCCTCTCAAGGCCCACTTTATGCAGACACCATTCTTGCGACGCCACAGAACACATAAGAGGAGAGGGAGGAGGAGGATGATTATGGCAGTTTTGAAGGCATAGAAGCACAGCAAGACATACGTCAAACCTTATAAGATGGTTTTCAGTCCTCAGACACCTTGGGAGTAGTATGTGGCTGGAAGGAAGCAGTTCCAGATCCTGGGTGCCCCCGGGGACTCTGGTTCTCATGTCTCCGCAAACTTGCAGTGCATGGGCTTTGCAATTGCAAATATTATTTAGGCTGCCTAGCTTTGTGGTTGTTGATTTTATCTTGAAGTAATTTTTTGGTATAGGTTTCATTGACACAATTAACACCCAATGGCCAATTTTTCCACACCTGTTTGACAGGTGCATCCAATTTACAGCAGGGCCAATTCTTTCTTTCATCAAGAGTACCTCTAGAAGGTTACGGGGTGAAGGCATCAACAACACCCACAAAGAGTCATGTGAACGTGAGACGCTGACGTAGGGGGAGGCGCCCAGAGATGGCGGAGACACAAGCCGCGTGGAGAGGCGCTGGGTCATGCGAGCCTGAAGACCCGGGGAGTGAAGCGGTGGTGAGAGCCCGCCTAGCCCCAGCCAAATCCAGCAGGAGCGCCCTCTGAGCTACCCCCGAGCCCCGCTTAACCGCCCGCCCACCCGCCACTTTCAGAACAACTACATCCCTCTGCGGGAGGGGGGTGAGATGCAAGAGCCAGCACTCTCTTGAAAAGTTAGAGGGAAGACGGCAGAAGGAGACACACTGCCCACAGCGAGGACGAGACTCGGCACAGGACGCCCTAAACAAGAGAATCTAGCAGCGTCCACACTCACTGCAGCCAGCTGACGCTCAGCTCCTACCACAGGTCCCCGTCGTTTCTCCTGATAAACAACCGGCCCACTACACACTGCAGAGCCGCCGGTCGGACTCCGACAAAGACAGCAGACGGGGGGGGGGGGGGGGGGTTACCCGCGGCGGGTACCCTCCGTCCAGGTATGAATTTCCTTTTTTTTTAATGTGGAAAGAAAATGAATAAATGCCCGAAGAAACCACTAGAGCTCTGAAGGACCTTAAGGCAAACGAGTCCTAGTTCTGCAGCGGTAATACTTTCACCAGCTGGTATAAGAATAAACATAGCATGTGGAGCTCTGCAGTGGAGGGCATGAAGACTCTGAAAAAAATGGAAAGTTAAGGTTGTCAGTCAGGATAGCTCAGCAAGAAACAGGGGAGTTGTTGACTGTGGTCATATTTAAAGGAACTTGGAAGTTGTACCCTCATCCCAGTCTTAAACTACAAGTATCCCTCTTCAATCTGCCTCAGAATTTTTGTCAATCGTGGTCGGTTTCTGGAGCATAATTTTATTTTTGCAATTGTCCCTGGTTGGCTTTCCTTTTTTTTCGAGTGTGGTACTGTTCCTTATATATATATTCAGGTCCTTGCAAGACATAATTTAAATAAGGGAAGAAGGAGAAAAGAAAAGAAAAAGGAGGGTAGAACTTACCATGAAAAGTGTGTGAAGTAATAACGCAATTAATACTTGACCATATTGGTTCCACCCAGGATTACACGGGACATAAGGTAACAGGTTTGCCAACATAAAGCCCCTGGTGACCATAGAGCCCAGGGTACCAAGAAGAGTTCACTTCTGTAGTACTTAAAGCAAGAAGGACACCCAACGGAAAATAAACGCACAAATAAATTGTATTGTACTCCAGGATATTTAGGGGGCCCCACTGTCTACGGGGACTGAGCCACAGGGGTCCCAGAGACATTAAAAATATATGCTACTAGATTGAGGCTGGACTGTTACTTGAGGCCATTTTTTATAGCACTTGCTGAAAATCTGGTTGTTTTGAGGGTGTGATAGGCAAACGGAGTGCCCGGCTCCAGGCCCTTCTAATCAACGCAACAGGAGGAAATAGATAAGGAAAAGAGATTGGAAAAGGGACAATATAGCTCAAAGCTTTCTGTATACTCTTTTCTCGCCTTTCCCTCTCCTGAAAACAAAGTTATAACCATCTAAAGTCAACAAAATTAACCTCCGGACATTGAGGAGGGGAATATACACCCCTCCAGCAAAAAAAAATAACGGTGGGCTGAGGGTGGGCGGAATACTTTCATCCTGCAGAGAGGAGGAATAAGTTAAACCCCGTATGGGCCCAGATAAAATGAAGAGGTCACAAAGGGCTACAGAACCAAAAACCCCTAAAGAAAGTCTTAACAATAGCTCAATCCAAAAGTACTTGAAAGATATAAGTATAAAAAGTCCAGAATTGGAAAAGAAACAACAGGGGACAAAGGAGAAGAAAAAAGAGACAGAGAGACAGAGACAAGAGCAGGCCGAAGCAATCAGAATTGAGATCGAACAAGAAAGGCCTGGGGACACTGGGGCACAAATGGCAAACAGGGACTTCACACAAATACCCACTAAAACGGATATGGCAGAAATGTTTGCCCGTCTCGAAAATTCAATCAAAACGGAAATTGAGAATGTCCGTCTGGACATGGGTCAACTATTAAAAAGGGTGGAGACCATTGAAACTGTCTCCTCTGAACAAACTAAAGATCTCCAGCAACTTAGAAGACAAATGGAAACAATGCACATAAAGCAAAGAGATATGTCTTATAAGATGGAGAGTCTCGAGGACCAGAACAGACGTCAAAATCTGAGGATTAGGTCACTCCCTGAACAAAGGGGTGAAGACCTGGTGACAAAAATCAACAGTATTCTCAAACCATTATTAAGAAAACCGGAAGCCCCAGATTTGAAATTTGACCGGGTCAGAAAACCTCCAGGAGTAAGGGAAGGAGCCCCCAGAGACGTGTTGGTTCGTTTTCATTCATATGAAGAGAAGGCCCAGGTGTGGAGTAAACTTCGGGGTATCCCCCCTTTGCAACACGAAACAGTAGAGCTCCAGATTTTTGCAGATCTCTCCCCTGGGACTCTAGCAAGAAGAAGACAGATGAGACCCCTACTTGAAATATTGCGTACATCAAATATTAAATACAGTTGGGGTTTCCCGGCAGCCTTGATTGTTGTTCGAGATGGTCGAACATTCCGAATGAAATTTTTGGATGAGATGTCAGACTTCTGCCGGGAATTAGAGATTACCCCACCTGCCATACCTGGTCCCCCGGACTAACGACAACGAACGGATGAGGCTCTTACAAGGGGGGGGGGGGGGGGGATGGGGAGGGGTAGGGTGGGCATGTTTCTTTTTCCCCCTCTTTTTTTTTTTTTTTTTTCTCCCGGAAGGGGGTGCTGGGCCTCCCCCCACATTTTTGGGGGGCAGGGAACGAAATAATGAGTGAGAGTTGGAAAGTGGGGGGGCGGTGGGGGATGAACGGGAGAGACGGGTGCAGTTTGGGCGGTCTCCGCCCTCCTCCCTCAGTGGCGGGGGGAGGGAGGCGGAGAGCAGCCGGCTCCCCGCCGGAAATGGAGCTTCACCCCCAGAGAGGACAGTGTACAAGGGGGAACCCAACGGGATGCCCCGCGGTACACATAGGGTCGGAATAGGACCAGGGGGGGTGGGGGGGGGGGGGGGGGGGGGAGGAGGAAGAGGGGGGGGTCTAGGGAGGGAAAAGGGGGGGGGGGGGGGGAGGGTACTGCCACCTGTCCTGCAGAAACGCAAAATAAAGAAGAAAAGTAGAAGGCCCTTAGGGGCCAAAAGTGTACGGTTTAAACATGGGTGAAGGCTCAGTGAAAATTATAACATACAATGTCAGGGGTATTAATGCACAAGAGAAAAAATTTAAGATCCTTAAAGAAATGAGCGAGTACCAGGCAGATATTGTTTTTTTACAGGAAACACATTTCCAACAGAAAGACAACATTATGATTTCTTCGCCAGAGTTCCCTACTTGGTTCTGTAGCGATTCTCCAACGAGAGGAGCGAAAGGGGTGGCCATAGGGGTTGCAAAAAACTTAAAATTCAAATTGTTGAACAGACTGACGGATATAGAGGGGAGGTTTTTGTTCCTTAATTGCAAGATAGGGGAGCATACGTTGACACTAGCGAACCTCTACGCCCCTAATAAAAACCCAATGGAGTTTCTCTACAGGGCCTTGAGTCGACTGGTGAAATTTCGTGTAGGAGAGATCATTCTGGCAGGGGACCTGAACTTTGTTCTGGACCCCAGACTAGATAGCTCCTCAGGAATACGCAGAACGAGCTATGTAAAGCTCAAAAAAATAAAATCAAAAATTTTTCAGCACCAGTTGATCGACGCCTGGAGAGTACAACATCCTGGCATTAAAGATTATACCTTTTTTTCTCCTGTCCACGGCACTCATTCACGATTAGATTATTTCCTAGTAGAACACAAAATACTTGATTTGCTGGAGACAACGCAGATAGAGATTACGACCCTATCGGATCACGCGCCAATGTCAATGGTCATGAAGCTTCGAGGGGTACAAAGGCCCCCATTCACTTGGCGCATGAACGATAGTCTCATTGCTGAGCGGGAAGTGGAAGATGAGATAAGAGGGGAGATTGAATCCTTCTTTTTGGCCAACGACACGGGAGAAACTTCGGATAGCACATTATGGGAGGCACATAAAGCCTATATTAGGGGAATTTTTATCTCGATCGGCTCTATAAAGAAGCGAGAGAGAAAAGAACTTAGAGAGGGGATTAGGAAAGAGATCCAAGACTTAGAACAAAAACATAGGCAGGGAAGCGCACAAAGCCAGGACATATTTCATAGACTTCTAAATAAAAGGGAGGAACTTAAAGATATCCTAGAAGTAGACGCCAGGAAATGGTTCCATAAAATAGCGGAGGAAAGACATCACTTTGGTAATAAATCAGGGAAGCACCTGGCAAGAATACTAAAAAAGAAACGTGAAATCAATTACATAGAGAAAATCCAAAATGTATCAGGTCAGATGCTCCATTCCACCAAGGACATTGCTAATGAGTTCAGAACATACTACGAAGCGCTCTATAACGTTAAGTCAAAGGAACAGAACAAAGAGGGGTCTTCTACTCTGAGTCAGGACTTCGTAAAAAATAGCTGTCTTAGATCTCTATCTGACGTGGACAGCCAAAATATGGACAGACCCATAGCAGAGGAGGAGATAGTAGAGGCCATAAACGCCACCCCAATGGGTAAGAGCCCGGGACCTGATGGGTACTCTATAACATACTACAAACGTTTTAAGGAGATACTTGTACCAAGACTGTGTCGATATTGGAACGGGCTGGGAGCGGGTGGAGCAATGAAAACTGAAGCGCTAATGGCGTCTATTACAGTTATCTTAAAAGAAGGTAAAGACAGGACAAAGTGCTCCAGTTACCGACCCATTGCCCTCCTCAATATCGACACAAAACTATTCGCCAAAGTCCTGGCAAACAGGTTTAAGACTCACATGACAGAATTAGTACACCCGGACCAAGTCGGGTTTATCCCGGGAAGAGAGGGGAGGGACAATGGGACTAGGGCTTTGTTATTGGTACAAGCGGCTAGACAGGAGGAGACCCCCAGTCTGTTCCTGTCATTGGACGCCGAAAAGGCGTTTGACAGGATCGACTGGGGGCACATGATCAATACATTAGAGGCTATGGGTGTTGGAAAGAAAATGATCAGCTGGGTAAAGGTCCTGTATGATTTTCCCCAGGCGAGGGTAAGGATTAACGGAATGTTATCACTACCTCTTGTCATGAGAAATGGCACACGACAAGGGTGCCCGCTCTCTCCCCTCCTGTTTGTGCTATCCCTTGAACCTCTGCTTTCTACCATTAGGAACACCATAGATGTAAAGGGAATTCAGGTCGGGGGGGAGGAGCACAAAATGGCGGCATACGCCGACGATGTACTTTTTTTTATTACTCAGCCCAGGACCACCCTCCCTAATCTTCTAAGTACTCTGAAATTGTATGGCTCCTTATCCAATTTTAAAATCAACTTTTCTAAGTCAGAAATTCTAAACATAAATATTAAGCATTCGGAAGCGGCTTGCCTGGCGCAAGAGTTTCATTTCCCATGGAGGACGGAGGTTAAATATCTTGGAGTCAAACTAGCGTCCTCACTAAGAAAAATGTATAAATTAAACTTCCCTCCCATGCTGGACGAAGTTAATACAGAAATTAGAAGGATGTCACCCTGCCCTCTGTCGTGGATGGGGAAAATAAATGCGGTCAAAATGGTAATAGTGCCAAAAGTAAACTATAAAATCCAAATGCTCCCACTCTCAGTCCCCCAAGCCTTCTTCAGAACTTTAAATAGAATTATTTCTAAATTTATTTGGTCTAATAAAAAACCCCGTATAGCTAAAAACATATTATCTAAAGGTAAAGAACAGGGAGGATTAGCTAGCCCGGACTTCGAGAGTTATTACAGCGCCATAGTCATCTCAAGAGCAATGGAGTGGTTTAAAGGGGGACTCAACAAAAGATGGGTTAACATTGAGAATGCACTAAGTAATACACAATTAGGTCACATAATTTGGAACCCCCCAAAATACAGAGAACTGGGCGAAGGAACACATGAAATCACTCGGGTTACACTAAGAGAATGGGATAGAATACATAGGAAAAACAAATGGGTCTACAATTCACCTTTAATATATTTAAAAGACAATATTTTTTTTTTTACACCGGGTAGAAGTAAACTATGGGGAAACTGGATTAAAAACGGCGAGGCACAGCTACGAGATATTATTAAGCTAGGAAAGATTGACACGTTTCACGATTTAAAAAATAAAAAAGACCTGATGACGATTGACGCATGGAGGTACGCGCAGCTTAAGCATTTTGTGGATAGTCTTCCACAGCCAATTCGGACCGGAGAGGACCATACACTTTTAGAGAAAATTTGTTTGAGAACATCAACTAGAAATAATATATCACGAATCTACAAGATGCTTACTCAAGCGGATATAGATTGGGTACCTCCAGGCGTCAAGAGATGGGAAGGGGAAGTGGGAATCACTTGTAGTAAAGATAGAATTAAAAGAATATATCACTTAATGCACCGGTCTGGATGGAACACTAAAACACTGGAAGTTAATTATAAATGCATCTCAGATTGGTACCTAACCCCCGTGAAGCTTAGCAAGTTTCAAAAAGACAAACCGGCGGAATGCTGGCGAGGATGTGGGAATATGGGAACGATGGCCCACATCTGGTGGGACTGTCCTAAGATCAAAAAATACTGGTTGCATATATTGGATTTAATTAAAACAATTACAGGGGAAATCATACCACATGACCCATGGACGGTGCTGTTTCATGGGACGGATAAGCCCATGAGACAATACAAGTCCTCAATAACTCCGATACTCCTAAATGAAGCAAAAAACCTCATTACAGGGCAATGGCGGGAATTAGAGAGCCCGAGTATAACAGAATGGATAAACAGTGTAAACCATCATCAAAAAATAGAAACTCCTGAAGTACACAGAGCAGAAGAGGGTCGGGGGAAATGGGAAAGTTGGGAACTCTTCAAAGACTCATGGAGATTCGCAGAAGAAATCATGAAGTAGAGATGATAATTATTGTTTTACCCCTGGCAGGGGCCGCACCCATGTAAAGCGTTTCTGCAGGACAGGGACAGGGGCGGGAAGGGGGGGGGGGGGAGTGGGTGGAAAATGTGAAATGCGTGTGTATATTTTTCCCTTTTGGTTGTTAATTTTTCCCCATATGTTGTGGAGGGAATAAGTATGTATGCATTTTAAAGAAAATGTTAAAGAATAAAAAAAAAAAAAAAAAAACAAAAAAACAAATTTTGAAATAAAGAATTTAAAAAAAAAATCAAAAAAAAAAACACACAGTGCATTGGAAGCCCTAATTGGCTGAAGCAATGGAAGCTTTGTGCACTGTTAGAGCCATGATTGGACACTGTCATGATGATTTTATCCAATCATGGCTCATTGCTCTTGATTTTATCCAATCATGGCTCATTGCTCTTAGTTCCACCCTACACTATAAAAATATTCTTCCCATGGCGGCCATTTGCAGTGTGATATTGGCGTGGAGAGAGATAGAACAGGGCTCGGTTCAGTGCTACTAGTGAGTTAAGCCTCATACACTTTTGCCGAAGGGCGTGTGCCAGGAACTTGTCTTACATATAAACGGTACACAATTGTCGGCCAACAAACACGAACATAGTGACGTACTACAAGGAATTTCAGATCTTGAGCGCCACCCTTTGGGCACCTTTTGCTAATGTCGTGTTTGGTGAGTATTGATCCTGAGCAGGCGTGTTTTTACTTTTGTGTGACGGACTTGTGTACACACGATAGGAAAATCTGACAACAGACCATTGTCCACAGAAAATTTACTAGCCTGCCATCCAACATTTGTTGGTGTGATCGTGTGTACGAGGCCTTAGTGTGCTATAGTGAGCTATTGTGATTCTATTGTAAATGTAAAGTATCAGTTTAGTGTGAGTGTAGTGCGACCATTCATTTTTACTTTCGTGTCACTATAGTGTGAATCTAGTGATATTGTACTGTGTGTGCGTGCAACCATTTATTTTTACTTTAGTGTCATTTTATTTTGTCAGGGCAAGTTTCCTTCAGTATATATCAGTGCACTACTGCACGTTTACCACAGTATATTGCAGTGCGTTATTACAGGTTTACAACAGTATATTGCAGTGCATTATTGCCGTTTTACTGCAGTATATTGTAGTGCGTTAGTGGACGTTTAATGCAGTATATTTCAGTGTGTTGGTGGAGGTTTATCGCAGCATATTGCAGTGCGTTAGTGCATGTTTAATGCAGTATATTTCAGTTTATTGCACATTTAACACAGTATATTTCAGTGAGTTACTGCACATTTACCGCAGTATATTGCAGTGCATTACTGCACATTTAATGCAGTAGATTTCAGTGTATTATCGCAGGTTTACCACAGTATATTGCAGTGCGTTAGTGCACGTTTAACGCAGTATATTTCAGTGCATTATTGCATGTTTACTGCAGTATATTGCAGTGTGTTAATGCACATCTAACGCAGTATATTTCAGTGCATTATTGCAGGTTTACCGCAGTATATTTCAGTGTGTTATTGCAGGTTTAACGCAGTATATTTCAGTGCGGCATTGCACGTTTACTGCAGTATTATTCAGTGCATTATTGCAGGTTTAACACAGTATATTTCAGTGCATTATTGCACGTTTAACACAGAATATTTCTGTGCGTTATTGCAGGTTTACTGCAGTATATTGCAGTGTGTTAGTGCACGTTTAATGCAGTATATTTCAGTGCGTTGGTGCATGTTTACCACAGTATATTGCAGTGTGTTAGTGCACATTTCACACAGTATATTTCAGTGCATTATTGCAGGTTAACCACAGTATATTGCAGTGTGTTAGTGCACGTTTAACGCAGTGTATATCAGTGCATTGGTGCGCGTTTACCGCAGTTTATATCAGTGCAGCGGTGCACCTTAACCTCAGTATACTACAGTGCATCAGTGCACATTTAACGCAGTATATTTCAGTGCATCAGTGCACATTTAACGCAGTATATTTCAGTGCATCGGTGCATGTTTACTACAGTATATTGTACTGCATTACTGCAGGTTTACCACAGTATATTTCAGTGTGTTATTGCAGGTTTTTCCGCAGTATATTGCAGTGCATTAGTGCACATTTAACACAGAATATTTAAGTGTGTAATTGTAGGTTTACCGCAGTATATTGCAGTGCATTACTGCACGTTTAGCGCAGAATATTTCAGTGCATTATTGCAGGTTTCCCATTGTATATTGCCGTGTGTTAGTGCACGTTTAACACAGTATATATCAGTGCATTGGTGCGCGTTTACCGCAGTATACTGCAGTGTATCAGTGCATGTTTAACACAGTATATTTCAGTGCGTTATTGTGCATTTACAGCAGTATATTTTAGTGCGTTATTGTAGGTTTACCGCAGCATATTGCAGTGCGTTACTGCACCTTTAAGGCAGTATATTTCAGTGTGTTATTGCAGGTTTTTCCGCGGTATAATGCAGTGCGTTAGTTCACGTTTAACATAGAATATTTCTGTGACAGACTCACCCAGGACAGAGGCTTTTGAATGGGACTGAATGCAGTGCATTATTGCACATTTAACACAGTATATTTCAGTGCATTAGTGCAGTTTTACTGCAGTATATTGTAGTGTGTCAGTGGAGTGTGTCTGTGTAGTGAGTACTCAAGTTAAAGTTCACCAAACACCATTTTTCATTGATTAAAGTGCATCCACGTACACATTTCCTCATCTTTATTACATTTTGTTAATAAACCTCACCCCCATCATGTCTGGGAGGCCAACAAGGAGAGGCAGATGTTCCCATGGCACTGTGAGAGGGCCAGCAGCGTCTGTGTCAACAGGCAAAGTTGGAAGTCATCCCTCCTCAGTCAGGGCATAATTTCCTCTGTTTAGTGATGTTGCCCGTGCCATCCAGCCACAGCATGCAGAGGAGGTGGTGGACTGGCTTACTAAACCATCCTCATTCTCCTCATCCTCCATCACCCAAGCAGAGACTAGTGTGCAGTCCACCACAGCTGCCAGAGTGACTTATTCTGCCTCCTTGTCCACAGCTACTCCTGCCATAGCCCTAGCATCAGGTAAGGAGGAATCAGCTGAGGTACTTGAACACAGCGTCAGCAACTTGCAGCCATTAATTGATTTGGATCTTGGTTCTGAGGTTGAGGAGGGTAGGAACATGAGCCTACAGAGAGTGGAGAACACTGGTAAACAACAAATTGGCAGTCATGTTCCCCCAGCCACAGCGTATTGCCAAGTTGGCTCCAGTGATGATGAGGATGAAGGGGATGATGATGATGAAGTCACTGACGTGACTTGGGTGCCAGATAGAGCAGAGGAGGAAAGTGAGGGTGAGGCACAACCCCAATGAGGCAGCCATCATGGAAGAGTAGAGAGCAGCCACCCTATTCCACCAGATTGTGGAACTGTTATCTCCCGGCCCACTTCCCACAGCTCAGCTGTCTGGGCCTTTTATAGCACATGTGCAGCCAATCGCACTGTTGCTATTTGAAAACTTTGCCTCAAGCAGATCAAGCGTGGCAAAAACACCAGCCATTTGGGTACCACATGCTTGAAAAGGCATTTAACCTCCCACCACTCAGCCCATTGACAAAAGCACCTGAAAGCCACACAAAAGGGATGCAATTCCACTCCTCCTCCCCTTTACAGTTTACCCCCGCTATACCTCATGACTTCTGAGCAGCCTCCACTGACGGGGATGATGGTATAGCAAAGGTTGTCGTAGGTCCTTGCAGTATGTCTGCTAGTAGCAAACCACCAGCTGTAAACTATAGCAGGCAAATCTCTCTGCCCCATCTGCTGCAGCAAAAAAAATAAAAAAAATGCAGTCACTTCCATCCACATGCCCAGTGTCTAAATTCAAGTTTGTTAGCTGTAAGCTGCTGGCTTTACAACTCCTGCCTTTCTGTCTGGTGGATTCTGCCCCCTTCGGTGATTTTGCAGAATGTGCTGTACCACAATGGCAGGTTTCCCATTGCAGCTCTGTACCAACACGTGGAAGGCAATGTTGTGGCATCGTTGGGCAAAGCAGTCAGCCGCAAGGTCCATGTTACTGCTGACATGTGGTCCAACAAGCATGGTCAGGGACGCTATATTTTGTTCACAGCACACTGGGTGACTCTGCTTGCAACTCAGGAGGATGCAGGACAGGGCTCACTGCTGCAGCTTGTTGTGCCACCATGTCTCCATACAGCTACTGGTGATGATGTGAGATTTGTCAGCTCCACTCCCTCCTCCTCCTCCATGCCCTCCTCTGCTGAATTGTCCTATGAACCACCAGTACCCCCTAAGCGTTCAAGGGGCTAGAAGAGTCTGTAGCCATTTCAGGCGGTCAAACGCAGTCAGTGCTCGGTTGGCTGTAATTCAGCGGGAATTCAACCTGCCTGTAAACCCGCCTGATTTGTGACATGCCCACCAGGTGGAACTCGACTCTGGCAATGCTGCAGTGACTACACATGCAGCACAGGACTGTCAACGAGTATCTTTTGGGAGTATGGCACAACGACAGGCTCAGGCCAGCTTGGCTTTTATTCCCCCATGTCAATGGGGGAATAAAGGATGCATGCACTGTCACTATTTGAGGAGGTGACAAGGATGGTGAGGCGTGACAATGCATGCATCAGTGACATAATCCCTGGAGGTGACAAGGATGGTGAGGCGTGACAATGCATGCATCAGTGACATAATCCCTGTTGTGTTCCTGCTGGAGCAGACTCTGCATGGCATTATGGACAGGGCACTCAAGGCAGCGCATACTAGCTCATTATGCCTTTGCCTTGCAGGTTCCGTTTTTTTTTTTTTGTGAGGAAGCTTTACTTCCTCTTTAACACCCAAGGACCAATTTTTCCACACCTTTGATAGGTGTACATCATTTACATTTTTGACAGTAAGGCCAATTCTTGCTTTCATCAAGAGTACCTCTATAGGGTTACGGTGTGAAGGCACCACCAACACCCAAAAGCCCAATTTATCCGCACATGTTACTTCTATCCAAAGTCTGCAAAAGAGACCAGAATTTATCCCAAAAATCTCTAATCTTGTTCCGAGATCACTAAATTGTGGCCTCATCATACAGACTGCCTCCCTAAGCAATTTTTTACAAAACTGGAGAAAGCTTGCAGGGAAAATTTCATTTTTTGCTTTATAAATGTAATTATTGCTGCAAAGAAGAAACAAGGTTTTGCCTGTAATGTCTCTCTTTGAGGACTGGGCTCTGGAATCCAGTACTTTGATGCACAAAATTTAAATTGCGTGAAAAGTTTTTCTGGTAGAATCTTCTACAGGTCCAGGGAAGAGGATCCTGTGAGTAGGAACCCAGAACCTTGAAGGTTGGCACAACGTTACCCGCTGTGATGGGTGAAGGTTGGATCTGTCTGTTATCAGCAATTTCCTGCGGCGGGGATAAGGTAAGGGAAGACAATCCTAAGTATACACCTTATGGATTATCTTCTTTTTTTTTTTGAGTAATTTGCATGTCTTACCTGGTTTCTGCCACTAGAGGGAGTAAGAGACATACCTGGTGTATACTTACATGCCATCCAGGATGTACGCTCAGTGAAGCTGGTCTGAGAAGCCGCTCACCTCCTCCGCTGCAGGCTCTGCCAGATGATCTGAAAGGGGGGATCCAACGAAGTCTAGAGGGTCCCACGTAGTCCTCCGGTTGTCTCCTTTCTCCCCCCCTCGCCCCCGGCCACCGCCATGTTGGTCCTACGTGCACGTGCTTTTACGGTGGATTCAGCGGGGAAGGAGGGGGGCGTGGTTGCTAGCGCCATGCACGTGCGGCAAACAAGGTGCATCAGTGCGCAGACACAGGGCGGCTGCGTTTTAAAGCCAAGGACGCCAGAGCCCTGTAAGCGGTGGGACACAGAGCTGTGGGCAGTAAGCATCTCGGTGGGTTCGGATCCAGTGATATCTAAGACACCTACTCGGCATCAGGTTGTGCAGACTGAGCTAATAATAATATTGTAAGACTAGGCACAACAGTGATTGCATTTATACTAGTACCTCTGCTTTTGTCAGCTTAGGACTATGTCTCCCCGTAAGAGGGCTTCAGTGGCAGGTAAAAGAGCCTAGATCTAAGGGTTCTATCCCCGCCTGAAAGACTGGAGGCAGCCGCACAGGATGAGCCATTGCCCCTGTCAGGCTTGCAGCCTCTCCCAACATTGCAGCCATAGGTCTTTTAAATATGGTTGTTTGCATTTGCAGTGTGTGGTGTACAGGAGAAGTTAGCTGCTTAATCGCAGCATCCTCACAAACAGAGCCAATTGGCCCTATAGTCACACTATGCAAGCTGCTTAGGGCCCCGCTGCTGTGGGGGGGCCCCCAAGACCCAGCATCCCCCCCTGCACCTCTGGCTGGCCGTTTAGAGTGCAGTGAGGAGAGGTGGGAGGAGTTGGAAGGCGGCGATCGGCAGCTCTATGGTGCCTGAGTGGGCAGCGGGATCTCCCTGGGGTTCGTAGTACTCTCAGTGTATACAGTGGAGAGGAGAAGGGAGGGCCTCTGACCCAGGCAGGTATCAGTTTCACTTTCACTCTGCTTGAACACTGTTGCTGATGCCTGGGTCAGAGGCCCCTCCCCTCTCCGCTGTATACATTCGGAGATAGAACTGTGAGCAGTGGTGGCCCATCCATATAGAGCACTGCCCCCCTAATCCATGAGCCCAGCCCCTAATCTACATGCAAGGCACATGAATTCCAATGGGTTATTTTATTTTTTTAGAAGCATATGATTAGAGCCTGAAGGCTTTAATTGGCTTCAAAAAAGGGTG
This sequence comes from Lithobates sylvaticus, assembly GCA_028564925.1. Taxonomy (NCBI): domain Eukaryota; kingdom Metazoa; phylum Chordata; class Amphibia; order Anura; family Ranidae; genus Lithobates; species Lithobates sylvaticus. The sequence goes on along the minus strand of CM053029.1, from coordinate 503,942,050 downwards.
GGCTTGGGGCGCAGAGCTCTGCCCCCCGAGCCCACTCAGTTGTGTGACAATAGCAAATTTATTTTTGCTACTGTCTTCCTGATTCTTCTCCTGGCCAATCAGTAAGGGGGTCCTGATACGCATCACCCAATTGAGCAAGAGGAGAAGCAATTCTATTGGCCTGCCGAGGAAGAGGAGACGCAGGGGGGGTGACGGCAGGTGGATTGTTTGCCACCCCCCAAAAAAATATACCACCAACCGCCACTGGGGGGTGAGGGCACCAACAAAACCCAAAGACCACTTTTTCCGCAACAGTGTGACAGGGGCGTCAAATTAGATTTTTTACAGCAAGGCCAATTCTTGTTTTTAATCAAGACTACTGCTAGAATATTATGGGGTGAAGGCACCGAAAAACACAAAAAAATATTTTTTCCCAATTATTTGAAAGAGGAGTTGAATTTAAATTTTTTGCATCAAGGCTAATTCTTGCTTTCATCAAGACTACCTCTAGAAGCTTATGGGGTAAGGGGAACCAACAAAACCCAAAGACACATTTTTCCACAACTGTTTGATAGGGGCATCAAATCATTTTTTTTTTACAGCAAGGTCAATTCTTGCTTTCATCAAGACTACCTCTAGAACAGTGGTTCTCAACTCCTGTCCTCAGGACCCACTAACAGGCCAGGTTTTCAAGTTAACTGAAATACATCACAGGTGACATAATTTGCTGCTCAGTGATTGCAGTATTCTAGTCTGCATCTCCCCATGGTAATACTTAAAATCTGGCCTGTTAGTGGGTCCTGAGGACAGGAGTTGAGAACCACTGCTCTAGAAGGTTATGGAGTGAGGGCACCAACAAAACTCAAAGCCCACTTTTTCCACAACTGTTTGACAGGGGCATTAAACTTCAAACTTTTTACATCAATGCCAATTCTTGCTTTCATCAAGACTACCTCTAAAAAATGAAGGGGTGTGAAGGCACCACCAACACCCAAAGCCCAATATTTCTGCACCTGTTACTTCTATCCAAAGTCTGCAAAACAGACACCAGACTTTGGCCAAGATTAACAATTTTTTTTTAGCTAAAGTGTACTAGAAGTTGGCTTTTTCACATAAGGCTTGCTCACTGTGGTGCAAAGCTTTGTTATTTCCATCCAAAGTCAAAGACAAAAAAATCTCCAATCTTGTTCCGAGTGTTCTAAGTTTTGGCCTCATCATACAGACTGGCTCCCCAAGCCGTTGTTTACTAAATAAAGAGCTTGCAAGGAAAATCTATTTAAATGTAATTTTCTTTCTTTATAAATGTCAGGTTCTATACACAGTACAGATGTGCTAATTTACAGGCAGACTAAAGGGACCCCCCAGGCACTATATTTGAAGTAATTTTAAATTTTTATTGTTACACTTTAAAATAATTTTGTAAAGGTTTTTTTTGCATCGATACATGACCCCCAGGGCAGTAGCCAGGCCCCGTATATCATTTTCATGGCCAATAACTTGCACATAGACTTTTTTCCTGTTCGGCCTATCTCTAATGGTGAGCATAAGTCTGGCCATACACTATACAATCTGAGTGTACAATCTCCTGTACATCTACCATCATCTATGTAGTACAAGGGTCTGTCTGAGTTGATATTACTTGAATGAATTATATAGTTTTGTCCTCCCTCGTAGTTTTGGTAAATCTAAAAGAGATTGTACAATCTTATTGTATAGCGTATGGCCAGCTTAGGGGTCAAAAGGAGATTTTACAATCCAATTGTGGTGTGTGTGCTAAGCCTATGAGAGATTGTATAATCAGAATGTAATGTGATGGATATTTTATATATAGGTACATTAGTCCAGCTTGGTCTAATGTAACTATGTATATCCGCTTGCCTGCTGCAGGGTTGCTGGTCTGCTCTGTATTACATATTTGATACTTTACCAGCACTTCTGGGCCCTGGCTGTGCTGTGATTTGTTATAGCACAAGCCGTTCGGTGGGTCCCGGCCAATGATTGATCACTGGGACCCGCTGATCGGCTCTGTCATTCAGGGAAGGGAGCTCTATTTATTCCCTGCAAAGCAGTGAAAAAAACAGCAAGATCGCTCAGTAAAAGCAGCACATAATACACACAGTAAACATTGTTAGTCACACATTTAACCCCTTGATCGTCCCTAGATGTTAACCCCTTCCCAGCCAGTGGTATTAGTACAGTATTAGCACTGATCACTGTATTAATGTCACTATTGATGTCAGTGTCAGTTAGTATACTCCCCAGACAGCGTCAAATTGCCCACCATCAGTGATGGCACTAACGCCGTTAAAGTAAACGGCGTTACGTAACGCCGTTACTTTAGAGGGTAACGAGTAATCTAACTGATTACTCTTCCCCTCGCGGTAACGCCGTTCCCATTACTGGGGCGGCGTTACCGCAATTACCCGCCGCGATCGCGGAGCCGTCCGCGGCCTCGGCCTTAGGAAAGGCCGCGGCTTCGGCCTAGCTCCGGAGCGGCGGCTGACGGGTGCACCAAGATGGCCGCCGCTCCGGCCTAGCTCCGGAGCGGCGGCCATCTTGGTGCACCCGTCGGCCGTTTACAATGTGATTGCTCCGTGAAATGACGGAGCGATCACTTTGTAAACAAACCGGCGTCAAGATGACGCTGGTCTCCCCTCTGTGTACAGATCTGTACAGTGGAGGGGAGAGATCGGATGGCAGCAGCCATCCCTCCATACCCTGCCACTACTCTGCAACACCCTGCTAATACTGCGCAATACTCTGCAACACCCTGCTAATACTGCGCAATACTCTGCAACACCCTGCCAATACTGCGCAATACTCTGCAACACCCTGCCAATACTGCGCAATACTCTGCAACACCCTGCCAATACTGCGCAATACTCTGCAACACCCTGCCAATACAGCGCAATACTCTGCAACACCCTGCCAAAACTGCGCAATACTCTGCAACACCCTGCCAATACTGCGCAATACTCTGCAACACCCTGCCAATACTGCGCAATACTCTGCAACACCCTGCCAATACCGCGCAATACTCTGCAACACCCTGCCAATACTGCGCAATACTCTGCAACACCCTGCCAATACTGCGCAATACTCTGCAACACCCTGCCA
>CM053029.1:503890552-503938454 GCA_028564925.1 Lithobates sylvaticus | reverse complement strand
TAGCGAAACTGCTCAACTACCGTGACCGGGACACGATCCTGCGCCTCACCAGAGAAAAGGGCAACATCCCATTCGGAGATCAACACATCGCGGTTTTCCCGGACTTTTCCGCTGAGGTCCAAAAGAAGAGGGCCCGATTTTCTGAGGCCAAACGCCAGCTCCGGAACCAACATCTTCCCTACGCCATGCTGTTCCCCGCGAAGCTGCGAGTCACACGTGATGGCAAGGCCCACTTTTTTGAAGACCCGACCGCGGTACTGCAATGGCTGGAGAGGCGAGCTGCCGGCGCTCAGGCGCCGACCTAGAATTACCTGCCTACCTTGCTGAACCGGACCAGAAGCCGAAGCCCCACCACAGACGCTGTCAGCGACTTTGCACTATGCCGTGAGTAGGCCTTGGCCGATACCCCTTTGATACATGGCCCAAGTCGCTCCCAAAGAGGCCCCCTCCTAGCTCCCCTCTTCCCATCCCCCAGCCCTCCCCGGGTGTGGATTGCCACCTTGGACCGACCGGTCCTTGCATACACCAACTATGCTTGTCCCCCGTCCGCATGGGAACTCTGTGCAGCCATGCCCTCAGACTACCTTACCCCCCTGTCATCCCTGGATGCTAGCCCCGCTAGCTCCGCTATGCCATCCAGCAAATTTTTGTTCGCCCCCGCTGACATCTGAGACTGCACGGTCCCTCTGTGCTTCGAAGCCTGCTGCCACCTTATCAGAGGGTCCGTGCGTCCCATCGTTGTTACAAGATTGGTTTCCCTGGCCAGCCTCAGTCGCTACCGACCTGGTGGACTGTATCAAGTTCCCTGTGCCATGCTGGGCCAGAGTCGGCACTGTTACACAAAGCGTGGTAATACCACAAGACTGTCACCAGTTTTTTTCCACCTGTTCATTGTTTGGTGGATGTTGTGTTTTTGTTTTTTCTTTTTCTTTGTTTTACGATGCTACCTTATTTCACTGTGCTATGCTTGTCCTCACTGGCTACCTCCTGTGTGTTACTAAACTGTGCCTGATTTTACATGTTGTGTTCTCTGGCCCCTTCTGTCCACCCCCCAGAGAGGGGCGCTGTGGTCATCCTGCGGGCTGCCCCGCTCTGGGCTGGTGGACGGGGGGCGTCTGTGGTCTCGGACCAATACCTCAAACATTTTCACTGGGTAAATACCTGGCGGATTCGCCATCAGTACGAAACTTAATGGCTTGGGATGGCGTCACTTAAGCTAGTTACATGGAATGTGCGAGGTGTGAGGGCCAAGCCCAAGCGCCTAGCTGTCCTTGCCCACCTTAAACAAATGCATGCGGACGTCTCAGTGTTGGTGGAAACCCACATGACGGGCCAATTACAGATGTCCCTCAAGAAACCATGGATAGGCTGGTTGTACCAGGCTCCATACACCAATAACTCCAGAGGAGTCGCCATCCTAATTGCCAAAACTGTTCAGTTTCAGTTACATGTACTGAGGGCGGATCACCAGGGACGATTTTTGTTTCTGCACGCAACTGTCGGGGGCCTTGAGCTCCTCCTGATGGCCTTCTATGTCCCCCCGCCCTTTCAATTTGCGGCCCTAAAAGAAGGGTTAGACTTTATGACTCAACACTCCACAGTGCCAGCTATATGGTTAGGGGACTTCAACGCCGTAATAGATTCCCACCTTGACAGGCTCCACAAGGACCCCACACCGCCAACCACAACCACACTGACCAGATTTGGCAGGTTCCTATCGGAATTCGCCATGACCGACACATGGAGACTGAGAAATCCACACAAGACGGCATATTCCTGCTTTACCCCCTCCCAAGACGCCATGTCACGGATAGATATGATTCTTATATCCCCCGCTCTCACGCCACAGTTGTTGGAGGCTGGGTTTGGTTCCAGGATCCTCTCGGACCACTCACCATATTGGGTCAAACTCCGTCTGCCCTCTTCCCCCCCGACTCGAGTGTGGAGGCTGAATCCCTTCTGGTTCACGGTCCTCACTGATATGGAGGCCGTGGAGCGGGACTGGGTTCACTTCTTTCACTCTAACATGGGGTCAGCCCCGGTTGGGACAATTTGGGAATCCTTCAAGTTACATGCCCGCACAATCCTTATCAGCCGCATAAATAGACACAAAGCCACATCGAAAGTTGTCCTGCAACAGGCGGAGGAGAAGTTGGATACGCTGGAAAAAGTTTTTCTGGCCAACCCGTCGCCCTCAAACTCGGCTGCCCTGCGCCTGCACTCCAGGCTCACGGACAACCTACACATTGAAAAGGCTCAGAAGGGAATCTTCTTTACCAAACAAAGGGTATATGAGCATGGCGAGAGAGCGGGGAAACTTTTAGCTTATATGGCCCACCTAGATCACAGCCCTCCAGTGGTGGTTCAAATGGCAGCGAACGATGGATCAATCCTAACCGACCCGACTGAGGTCACTCAGGAATTCCGTCGCTTCTATGCCAACCTGTACACCTCACAGAATGACCGCCCACTACGTGAACTGCGAAATTTACTGCAAACAGTCAACTTCCCTACCCTAACGGACACTCAGATAGAACTCCTCGACGCTCCCATCACGGAAGAATGCATAGTTGAGGCCATTGCAAGCCTATCGCCATCTAAAGCCCCAGGATCTGACGGCCTTCCCCTAGAGTTCTATACCCAATTCCAAGAAACCCTTGTCCCTAAGCTATTTACATTATACTCCCACATCTTTGAAACCAGCACTCTCCCACAGACAATGAAGGAAGCTTTAATTGTTCTAATACCCAAGCCCGGCAAAGACCCTCTATACCCTGAATCCTATCGTCCCATATCGCTATTACAATTGGATGTTAAAATTCTAGCCAAAGTACTCGCTCTCCGCTTAAACACAGTTATTTCCAGCCTTATCCACCCTGATCAAACGGGCTTTATGCCTAACAAAAACACAGCTTTCAACCTTAGGAGATTATTTATGAACCTCCAGGCTACCCATGAGGATACCGGCACGCGTGTGGTTGTCAGCCTTGACGCCGCTAAGGCGTTTGATTCGGTGGAATGGGGATACCTGTGGGAATGTCTGACTAGATTCAAATTTGGCCCCCGGTTCATAAAATGGCTTCAACTTTTATACCAAGCACCAACTGCACGTATTCGCGTGAACGACCAAATCTCCAGCCCCTTCCCCTTATCCCGGGGAACCCGACAGGGATGTCCAATCTCACCCATGTTATACGCTTTGGCGGTAGAACCCCTTGCTATCGCTATTAGGGCACACCCGGACATTCGTGGATTGCGAAAAGGCCCAATAACCGAGGTCCTCAGCCTGTACGCTGACGACATGCTGCTATACCTGGAGGATGCTGGTCCATCACTGGAAGCAGCCCTTAACCTGATCCACGAATTCGGGGCCTTCTCCGGTTTGCATATTAATTGGACTAAGTCCCAAATCCTTCCTATAGATGTAACAGTCCCCACGAAAGAACAAGCGTCCCTACCCCTAATACGAGCGAACCAGATTAAGTATCTGGGTGTCCAATGCTCTAGATCCCTCACAGACTATACTAGATTGAATATAGAACTCCTAATTGGCCTACTAAAATGCAAGACCCAAATTTGGTCCAGGCTCCCACTTGGAGTTATGGGCCGAATTAGCCTGGTGAAAATGATTCTACTCCCGAAACTACTTTACCTCTTCTGGCACGCCCCACTCCCCATTCCCATCCGACTACTTAAAAACATGGAGTCAATTCTGAACACCTTCATTTGGGGGTCCTCCAGGCACAAGTTGGCCTGGCGAACTCTGAAATGCCCTGTCAACCTGGACGGCACTGCTCTGCCAGACCTGGTGCTCTACTACCTTGCCTCCCAATTGTCCCACTTCTACTACTTAGACAAACATGATAAGCTACGGTACTCGGCCCTGGTGTGTCTAACGTTTACAGATATTGTGGCCCACCCCTTCCAAATGATCTTCTGCAGACATCAAAGCCTTGCAGGTTCGGGGGATAGGCGGGGCATGCTGGCGCACCACAGTAGAATATGGCATAAGGCACTTACTGTGCTGGGATCCCCACCCCTACATACTTACACACCCCTCTGGGAAAACCCTGCGCTGCCCGAACTACTTAGCATCCCTGACCACAAAATTTGGATCGCCAAGAGGGTCTTATACCTGTCTCAACTCATTACCAACCGCGCCTTAAAGACATTCCAAGACCTTAAGGAGGAATTTGACCTCCCCAACCATGCCTTCTTCCGCTACCTTCAGATTCGCCATGCACTACAGACACAGCTGGGTAACTCCCCACCAGCTCTGGAATCCCTAACCATAACAAGCCTGCTAGTGGGAGAGGACCCCAAGAAGTTGATCTCCTTCCTATACACACATCTCCTTACCCCTGGAGCCACAGCTCACGCCTATCAACTGAAAACCAAATGGGAGGGGGACATTGGGAGCATTGATGACGAACAATGGGGGGAGATACTGGAGACGCCCAAGAAAGTGTCCCCAAAACTTTCAGACAGACTTACCCACCTATATATACTTCACAGATCATACATCACACCTGCCCGCCAAGCCAAATACAAACCCGACTCGAACCCCGCATGCCCCAGATGCGGAGACATGGACTGTACATTTTACCATCTTGTATGGACATGCCCACCTATCCAGCTATACTGGACACAGATCATTAAATTCTTACACGACCACATGGGATCCCCCCTAACACTCTGCCCGCGCCAATGTCTGCTGGGTCTCCTCCCCTTACCCGAGGAGGAGAAGTACCTCACAACGTTCTTACAAGAAACACTATTTACAGCCAGGATGCAAATAGCCCTGCTTTGGCTCAGGCCAGCAGCGCCCACTATCCAGCAATGGAAAAGGGCTGTAAACAGTACACTGCCCTATAAAAAAACCCTATACCTACACCGTGGGTGCCCGAGCAAATACCAGAAAATATGGGATAGGTGGACCGAAAGCGCTCATACATGCACAGACTAATATGTATATTTTCTTATAAGGTTATTTTTTGACCCAGTCTACGAGGATTCAGTTACCCTTACTAAAAGAACGACAAGCAAGGATATGTACATTGTATAAATATACCATATGTTCATGCTATGATAACTATACTAAGACTCATGTATAAGACAAGCACTGTATGTTTATTTTGTATTATACTATGGTGCCTGTTGCACCTGATGCTTACCATGTTTTATTTCATTCGGTTTTATATGCTCAATAAACTTTGTTTTGATTAAAAAAAAGAATGTGACCTTCATGTATGCTTTTCCCTATCTGTACAGTTTAGGGAACCCAAAACCAAAGTATCTGTGCTTATATACCTCAGATGTAGTTAAGAAAAATCACAGGAGGCCCAAATGAGATAATAAATAAAATGAACAACTAGCAATATGCACTGAAGTAACAATAAAGAGAAACTGCAGTCTGCTCACATAATTAGTAATAAAAACATCTTTGCCATTCTGAAGCTTCCCTTCAACCACTTTGAATATTATTTTATATATACTGTGATTCTGTACTTGCCAAATATGCTGCAGAAATCTCCCTCCACCGAGTCTGTCTGCATCCATTTTAACTGTGGGCAGCTGAAGCTGCTGTCTGATCACTTCCTGAATTTACACAGACACACAGAGGCACACCTCCAGCTCTCATTGGCCCTCTTATGATTCATCCCCCCTCCCTTCCTGGAAAACTCTCAGGAGCGCGAGAGAGAGAGAGCGCTGTGCATGGTGTCATAAGCCTAGGCTTTTTATTAGATAAGAAACAGGACGTGAGCTGTATAAGGTATTTACTGGCAGAAAAAAAATGTTTTACTATCCAAAGTTAAAACCACAAGGGCAGAAGATTTAATAGATGGAAAGTTGAAAAAAATTACTGAAGGTCCGCTTTAACAAGTACACGTGTGGGGGGGTTTGCAGAAACAACTGGGTGCCATGGGTGGAAGTAAGGAATGTTATAATTACTCATGTTTCCTTAGCTCCCAACTATCCCTGATTTTGAGGGACTGTCCCTGATTTGGAGCAATGTCCCTCCGTCCCTCTTTCTTCATCATTTGTCCCTCACCTTGGTCTGATCTATATAGTTGTATATAAAATGCACTTTTTATGTTTCAAAAAGTGTTTCCCACCTTTCATCCAAATTCTAAATTGCTTTATTTGTAAATTTTAAAAGCCAATAAAAAGGAATAGTAGTGGTAAAAAAAAAGCCCTTGTGGATTTAATTAACCTTTTTTTTTGTGGTTAATTATCCTTTAACCTCCTGAGATCCACGCTATAGCCGTACGACGGCTACAGCGCGGATCTATATTGGCGGGACGACGTCATATGAAGGGCGTACGCGGCGTGCTCTGTGATCAGTGAGTCTGTGAGACTCAACTGGGTCGATCCTGACCCCTTACCACGTGATCAGCTGTCAGCCAATGTGCCCACCTGTGCCCCCTACAAGTGCCGCCTACCAGTGACCACCAGCTCCCCCTGTCAGAGCCTACCAGCTCCACCTGTCAGTGCCCACAATAAGTGCCTGAACAGTGCTGCACATCAGTGTCACCTACCAGTGCCCATCACTGTCACCTACCAGTGCCATCTATCAGTGCCCATCCGTGCCACCCATCAGTGCCATCTTATCTGTCCCCATCAGTGCCGCCTATCAGTGCCCACCAGTGCCGCCTCATCAGCGCATATCAATGAAGCAAAAAAATTACCTGTTTGCAAAATTTTATAACAAACTATTAAACATGATTTTTTATTTTTTTTTCCAAATTTTACATATTTTTTTGTTTGTTTAGCAAAAAATAAAAATCCCAGCTGTGATTAAATACCACCAAAAGAAAGCTCTATTTGTGGGAAAAAAAATTATAAAAATGTCATTTGGGTACAGTGTTGTATGACCGCGCAATTGTCATTCAAAGTGCATAAGCGCCGAAAGCTGAAAATTGGTCTGGACAGGAGGGGGGGTTTAAGTGCCCAGTAAGCAAGTGGTTAAGGGGGTGTGGCAGGAGGCGTGTCCTATGCCTACATACGTTTGCTAGTAGGTGTCCCTCATTCCCATCTCAAAATGTTGGGAGGTATGTTTTTCTATATGTATTATTAACAATAGGCCAGTGTAAAAATAGCAAATACAGTCCCAGATATATTGCCCTAGTCTTGCAGACTGCTGGAATGTGTGCAGGATCCCGAGACATCAGGCCCCCCCCCCCCCCCCCCCGTCCCCACATCACAGGGTTTCTGCAGCAAATTCAAAAATCTTCCAGAATCAGCACCGAAAACCGCCACTTACCACCCCTGCTGTCATGTTTACTATACAGAGGCTTTCACAGACAATCTTGGGAGATTTTAGTATCTACTACAGAAACTTTAGTCAGAATAACAGCACTGATATTTATGATTAGGTATCCTAAATAGCTGCAGTAGAGATTGTGCTTCATATATAAATGGTGGTTATACAGGCTTTGATTTTATTATTCGATCAATGTGGGATTCAAACAAAACAATCCAATTGGAAACTGACTGAAAAGCCAAAACCAAATTTAGACTTGGTTTAGATCAGATTTGATCAAACAGAGTCAATCAGCCAGAACTTAAAATCACTGATCTTTTTGCATAGATTAGCATGACGGAGATGATTTAGCCATAAATTTGATTGTATTATGATTGATCGGATTATGAGGTTGCTTGGTGGAAACAGAGGTGTGATAAATAACCTACAATCATAGTTTCCAAAAAAAATTTTCTTAATCTAAAATAATAATAGCTGAAATAGATAATCATGTGTTCAACAAACAGTCCCAATAATCCTCTTCACAAGCCGATTATCCGAATCCCACACGCACAAATTCACATCCGTGATTGGAAAACTTTTCACCAATTCGTGAGACACCACCGCCTTCTAAAATGGACATTCACCAGAAACAAGGAAAAAATGTGCCTTTGGTTTATGCTGGGTTAACCACTTCACTCATATAAGTATGTTTAATAATGTATTAAATCAATAAAATAGGTATATAAAATTTACACTCACAAATGCGGTGCCTATGTACCCGCACTGAGTCTTTCCAGCAGTGTTTTTTGGGACTAGCTAGCGCTGTACCGTCTACCGGGATCGGCGTGCAGTCCAGGCCTCGATATGGTGCGGGTTGGGGCAGGAAGTGACGTCGCCGTTACCCAGAAGCCCCTACTCATTTTGCATCCAATCATGCGTCTTCAGGGAGCTTCCTGAAGACGCATGATTGAATGCGGAACGCATCTTCAAAAAAGCAGCTTCAAAAATGTACCTAAGAAGTGTTTTTGCAAATGCATTTAGGTAGGTTTAGGAGTGTCAAGCGCTTGGGCGTCCATTCATTTTTATTCGCCAGAATATTAATTTATTATGGCCATTGAAATGAATAACTGATCAACACACGATCGGAATTGCCGCCAGCAAAACTCAGATGAGAGCTTTTTGTTGGAAAACGCGACCGTGTGTATGCTCCATCGGTCTTTTGCTGGCGTAATTCCAGCCAGCAAAAGATTGAGAGCAGTTTCTCTATTTTTCGGTCTGGAAAAGTTCCTATCCGAAAATGTGATTGTATGCAATTCGGACGTGCAAAAAATCACGCATGCTTGGAAACAATTCAATGCATGCTCGGAAGCATTGAACTTAATTTTCTCGGCTCGTCGTAGTGTTGTACGTCACCGCGTTCTTGACGGTCGAAAGTTCAGAGAACTTGTGTGTGACCGTGTATGTAAGCTGGAGCAGAATTCCGTTGGAAAAACCATCCAAGATTTTTCGGATGGAAATTCCGCTCATGTGTATGCGGCATAGTGCTTAGGTGTGAGTTTTTTTCAGCCATAACACTCCTCTCTTGAATGCACAAGTGATGTTTTTTTTTTTATGTGTACAAGGACTAATACTGTTGGCTAACATGGAGGGGCATTTAAAGGAAGGGGAGGCAGGAAAAAAAGTCAAATGCCTATAAACTGTCATTTTTGAGCTCAAGTGTGCATGAGGCCTTGAAGTGATTTTAAATGATCATCTTGTGTAACAACCTATAGATTTAAAAACATTATAAATACTCCCCCCCCCCCCTTTATTATAAGTGATCACATTCCCTCTGTTCTCAGCTGCATATGAGCAATACAAAGAGAACAGGATATTTTCTCATACAAGGACATGGAACAGCAGGCACATATCAGGAATATTAAGTGTTGGGGGGTAACAAACAAACACAGTTATCTGTAGGTAGAGCAGTGTACGTTGTCAATAGCAACCAGCCGCATTCCCAAATCTACTCTTTCGGTGCTATAGGACTATCTCACTGGTTGCTATTGAGTTACCAAAATGTTTATCCCGCTGACCCTTTGATAAGTAAGGCAAACATGGCTAATAACAATGACATTAGGTGGACATTGTAAATAAAAGTGGTTGTAAAGTGTCAAGATTTTTCACCTTAATGCATTCTATGCATGAAAGTGATTGTAAACCCATAAAACAAACAAAAAAAAAAAAAAAAACCTGCAAGACAAAGGCATAATGAACTAGTATGCATCGCATACTAGCTCATTATGAAATACTTACCTTAGATCGAAGCTGTTGTATCGGTCCCCGCACACCGCTGTGACCGGCGACATGTCTCCCGGAGTTATTTCTGGGTTTGTGCGCTCCGGCGCTGTGATTGGCCAGAGGCGCGATGACGTCACTCCCGCACGTGCGTGAGCTGCAGGTCACGGCACAGGCCCTTTAGAAACGGCACGATCGAGTTGTATCCTCAGTGTGCATGTGCCGATGACGTCGCCGCAAGCGTATATGGTACATCTCTCCTAAACCGTGCAGGTCCTGCTGTCTGTGTCAATGGACGTAGCAGGGGGTCTCGGGAGCGAGCCCCCACAGGTGCCTCCATGGAAAGCAATTTTCCGTGGGGGCACCAAATGAAGAGGAAGAGTCTGGAGTGCCAGCGGGGCACACCAGAAGAAGAGGATCGGGGCTGCTCTGTGCAAAACCATTGCACACAGCAGGTAATGCCTGGTACACATGATGAGATTATCGGACGAATGATCGTCCGTTTTTTCTTTTTGCATGCTAATCTCAGATCGAATCTGATGAGTTTACCAAAGTCACTAAAATTCCCGTACCACAGAATAAAAATTCGGAAGTGATGTCATGTTTTGTAATGCATTTTTGAACGATAGCTGTACTGAGTAAACGAAAATTGTACGATCTGGCATGGTACACAAAAAAAAAATTTGTGCATGTCCGATAGAATAATATCGGATGATATCGGATGAACTGTCATGATCGGCTCTCAAAAAGCTCTGTACTAACAAACCGATTATCGTACGATCAATTTGAAAGCTGTATTTTCCGTATAATGGGCTTAAGGGCCCTTTCACACGTGCAGATCTATTTTCAGACATCCGCTTGCTCATCAGGGATCGATCCGCTGATCCCCGCTAAGCCGGCGGATGACATGTCCACCGTGCAGGGATGGACCTGTCAGATCTCTGCTCTCCTCTATAGGGGGGGATGGATGATTACGGACCGTCTGTCCGTTTTCATCCGATCCGCCAGACGGATGGAAAGTAGGACATCCATCCGTCTGGATTAAGCGGAGCGGATCGGATTGGATTTCTGTGGGCATGTCACCGCTGACATCCGTCGCTCCATAGAGATGTATGGAGCAACTGTTCAGGTCCGCCTGAAATAAACTGACAGGCGGATCTGAACGGTCCGCACGTGTGAAAGGGCACCAAGTATAACACGTTTGTTATTTTTATTGAAAAACAAAACAAGAAAAAAAAAAAAAAACATTGAAGCTTTACAACTACTTTAAGTGTATAGCACTACCTTTCTCAACCTGGGTTCTGTGGAACGATGGCGGTTCTTGCAGAAGTTGCTAGGGGTTCTACGAGCAGTGAGCAATTTACGAAGCTCACATATGTAACCACTGACACCAAATTCTTCCTACTGACCATCAATGTAAGTAGCGTGCTTCTCAATGACCATCTTGCTAATTTATAGGGAGCTGTAAATATTATTTCAGGGGTTCCTCTAAGTTAAAAAGGTTGATAAAGACTGGTATATAGCCAGTCACACAAACATCCCTGTCCAATCGAAATCTGATCCAATTGGCCTACAGTTAAATGGAAATCCATTCCGATTCATCTGCTAAAGTGACATTGAATGTTGTTTCTATAGGTACATAGTGAACGGTATGGTTACACGATGACTTTATGGTCCCCGGACATAATACGGTATTAGGACAACAAGTTTCACTGTCCAGGAACATTCGATTCTTTTATTCTGACTGCACAGATGTAGTCACATATGAATTACATAAGAAGCAACAATTCTCTGTGTGCACCCCAACATATTATACATTCCATGTGTGCACCCCAACATATTATACATTCCATGTGTGCACCCCAACATATTATACATTCCATGTGTGCACCCCAGCATATTATACATTCCATGTGTGCACCCCAGCATATTATACATTCCATGTGTGCACCCCAGCATATTATACATTCCATGTGTGCACCCCAGCATATTATACATTCCATGTGTGCACCCCAACATCTTACACATTCCATACACATACATAAAACATTGCGTAGGATTACCTGCTCCTCTTCCTGGGTCAGTGCCTGTGCCATGCCTTGTGCCTGTCTCTCCTCACTTCCTACTACAGGCTGGGGATCCTGCAGGGCCTTGCTGGGGATGGCTAGGCCTCTCTGCCACAAGGATACAAACGCCTGGAGATGGGAGAAGCAGAGGCTTGGGACGGTGGCCTGCTGCAAGTACAACACACAGAAATAAAAGAAAGAAAGAAAGAAAAGTCTCAGAGAAGATTTAATATAAACGAGGCATTTTCTTGACAGGGGTGTGGGAAAAGGAAGCAGTCATAAAAATAGAAACAGAGATCCAAAAGAAATCCAGACACTCCCTCTAGTGGCAAACATTAATCCTGCAAGTTAATGAAAAGCAACACATCATATACAGGCTCCTCACACACTTCATGAGATTATTTGAACGCAGAAACAAAAGTTGCGGATTTTTGTAAATTTAAAAGAATAAATTACCTTTACCAAAAAAAAAAAAAAAGGCCTATGCAGGTAAAGGCTGTCTGTAGGTAAAAGAAAACTGCAGCTCTGACTAAAGTTGGATAATGCCCTTGCTATAGGTGTAGGCCATTTACATACTTTCTGATGCCTGACTGGAATACTCCCAGGATGTTGATAATTGAGGCCTAGTCATTACTGCTCACCTCCACCATCACAGGAGCGAGCTTGCACACACAGAAGTCAGTTACTGCATCAGGGGAGAGAATCAGAGAAGAGTTCACTTATATGATGGTGAAGGTGAGCAGTAACGACTAGGCCGAGGCCTGGGAGTATTCCAGTCAGGCATTAGGAGGTATGTAAATGACTAGAGATGGGCTCAGGCGTAGTCAAAACCCCACAGGCCCGATCCTGACAGGAAACCAACACTGCACAGCGCTAATCACAGGCTGTGAGAAATTTCCCAGTTCGCAGCTAAACAGATCGGGAAATATCTCACTGCCCGTGATTAGTGGTGTGCAGTGTCAGCTTCCTGGTGGCATCAGGCACATGGGGTTTCGATAGAGTTGCCACCTCATCCCTCTAAAACCGAACACATATTATTTACACAGGTTCTGTGGCTGATTAAGGTGGTAATTTTATTTATTTCAGTTACTTATATAGCGCTGTCAATTTACGCAGAGCTTTACATATACACTGTACACTCACATCAGCCCCTACCCTCAAGGAGGTTACAACCTAAGGTCCCTAACACACATACTAGGGCCAATTTACACAGGTACTTAAACTCACTTGGTGCCTTATCTGCAATAAATTAGCCTCAGAACCTGTATAATTCATAGGTGTTCGGGTTTAAAGGGATGAGGTGGCAGCTGAGCCCATCTCTATAAATGACCTACACCTATGGCTATATAAATAAAATATATATATATTGTAGCAGAGCGTCCCAGAGAGAGCCAGGAGAAGTTCTAGTTCGGGGTTTATACATCTCCCAGGCTCCTCTCATATACATTCAGAGGTCTCTGATACATGATCCAGTTCGGATCTTAGTCCTCCTCTCCAGGCTAATTTAAGCTCACCTGAGCAAACAGCCTTTGCTCTCTGCCTGGGACACACAAACATGGATGGTTTGTGAGGAGCTAAAAGGTTGGTAAAACGCTTTAAAAACCCTTTACAGAAACTGACAAGCGGTAGGCTTGCTCAGCCTGATAGTTAGGGACAGTGTATGGTATAGTTAGAGCCGAGACACGGCTAGGACTTTTGTTTTTTGTTATTTCTGTTTTGATGTGTTTTCTGGAAGACTGTGCAGCACCTGTGTATGGACTTGTATTTAAATCCAATAAACCCAGCACTGTTTTCACTACCTCAAGTAGATTTGGTATCTGTGCCTAAATAAACAGCTCATCCCAGGGAGCTTTATACCTGCTACCTGTCCCCCAGGTTACATATGGTGGATTTCAGCGGGCAGCTGTAGTAAGTTACTACTTAAAAGGCCAGTACCTAGAGTGACTAAACATGGAGGAAATCCTAAAACAATTGATGATATCCAACGCTGCGCAACAGCAAACAAACGCTGCACTGCAGAAAACAAACGCTGCACTCCACGCTGAACAGCAGAAAACAAATGCTGCACTACAGCAAGCAAACGCTGCACAGCAGAAAACAAATGCTGCACAACAGCAAGCTAATGCTGCACAACAGCAAGCTAATGCTGCACAACAGCAAGCTAATGCTGCACAACAGCAAGCTAATGCTATCGCACAGGAGCAATCGCAGAGGCTGTTTGAACAGCTAGCCACTGATGCAAAAGCAGATAGGAAAACCTTGTCTGAGGTTGTGGAGACAATAGCACAGTGGTCACCTGCTAACATTGATAATGTTGGAGACAAGCCCTCAGCCATCCATGTGGCTCGCTTTTTGTCTAAGATGACTACAGATGATGATCCAGAGGCCTTTCTGCTAACGTTTGAACGGACCGCTGAGAGGGAAGGTTGGCCTAAAACCCAGTGGGCAGGACTGGTCGCCCCGTTGCTTACTGGGGAATCGCAGAAGGCCTACTATGATTTGGAGTCAGCAGAAGCAGCAGACTATGAAAAGGTCAAACAGGAAATACTGGCACGACTTGGGGTCACTTTGGCAGTTCGAGCACAGCGGGTCCACAGCTGGTCCTTCCAAGACGAGAAGCCCCAAGATCGCAGATGTTCGACCTAATTCACCTGGTGAGGAAATGGCGTCCCTGTCTGGGCCACAAATAGTGGAGCGTGTGGTCATGGACCAGTTTCTGAGGTCACTACCCATTCCCCTGCAGGAGTGGGTGAGTCAAGGAGACCCCAATTCGGCAAACCACCTGGTGGAACTTGTTGAAAGGTATTTTGCTGCAAAGAACCTGGTAACCACCCCTACAGCCGCACGGACTTTCCGCCCAAAGCCACGGTCTCCCCAGGCAACCGGTAAGACTGTTCCAGGGGAAGTGGGTGGTAAGCATGGCAAGGAAATAGGGGGGAGGATTTTTGGTGCCAGGACTGAAGCTTGGCCTCCCAAACAAGGGAAGCCAGTGCCTGTCAGCAAACCAAACTGGGGAAACGTCAGGTGTTTTCGTTGCCAAGAAATGGGACATGTTGCGGCAAATTGTCCATTGACAGATGAACCAATGCAGTGTGATTTATCTATTAGAAGGCAGTCTATGTTTGCAGCGGTTTCATGCACTGCAACGCCAAATATGAGAAAACCAATGTGCCAAATGACTGTGAATGATAAGCCTATTACAGCCTTGCTGGACTCTGGAAGTCTAGTGACTTTGGTTACAGCTGAAATTATTGAACCTGTGAATTATCATGCTAAAAATATTGCTGTGATCTGTATACATGGGAATACCCAGGAGTATCCTGTAACCACTGTTCAGTTTAAAACTGGTTTAGGTACAGTGACCCATCCGGTTGGACTTGTTCCCCACTTGGTGCATGAGGCCATCATTGGTAGGGACTTCCCTAAGTTTTGGGAACTGTGGGATCATCCCAACCTGGTCGCAGTACCCGACTCAGTCGCAGAGCCAGAATTCCTGGCCACTACTGACAATTTGGGTTCAGGGGACTCTTCTCAGGTCTCCCCGGCTTTTCCTCTATCGGTTATGGCAGGAGAGCTGGAGGCCCCTGAGGAAGTCCCCACTACCAGTAGAGCCGGACAGCCGTCTGCTGACCCCGAGCCTATGTTAGAGTTTGATGACCTTAATGTGCATAAGGAAAATTTTGGTACTGAGCAGAGAAAAGACCATACCCTTTCCAGGGCCTGGGAAAATGTAATAGTGATTAATGATGTACCTGTCGAACCCGGGGACAGGCCCTGTTTTCCTTATTTCAGCAGCAATGAGGATTTACTGTATCGTGTATGTAAAATGAATGATGAAGTGGTTGAACAGTTGGTGGTCCCTAAGCCATACAGACGGCTGGTGTTAGAACTTGCCCATGGGCACTTGCTAGGAGGCCATTTAGGGGTTGAAAAAACTACTGAAAGGGTGTTGCGCAGGTTTTACTGGCCCGGGATACAGAAAGATGTTAAGAATTATTGTCAATCCTGCCCTGTGTGTCAGATGTCAGCCCCACTATCCCACTTCCGAAGTCCTTTAGTGCCCTTGCCTATCATTGAAGTGCCCTTTGAGAGGATTGCCATGGACCTTGTGGGCCCACTTCCCAAGTCTGCCCGGGGTCATCAGCATATCCTCGTAATCATGGATTATGCTACCCGTTACCCTGAAGCAGTTCCCTTACGTGCCGCGTCTGCTAAAAACATTGCCAAAGAACTGTTTATGGTGTTCAGTCGGGTTGGCATCCCGAAAGAAATCCTTACAGACCAGGGCACCCCGTTTATGTCGCGAATAACTAGGGAGCTCTGCAAGTTATTTAAGGTGACGCAGCTGCGAACCTCAGTATATCATCCTCAAACGGATGGCTTAGTGGAACGCTTCAATAAGACGTTAAAGAGCATGTTAAAAAAGGTTGTGGACAAGGATGGGAAAAACTGGGACTTCCTGATACCATACTTGATGTTTGCCATCAGGGAGGTTCCCCAGTCCTCTACGGGGTACTCCCCATTTGAGTTGCTTTATGGGAGACACCCTCGGGGACTCTTAGACCTAGCCAAAGAAACTTGGGAGGGAGAACAGACACCCCATAAAAGTGTCATTGAGCATATTGCCCAAATGCAGGAGAGGATTGCAGCAATCATGCCAGTGGTAAAAGAACACTTACTGCAGGCCCAGGCAGCCCAACAGAGATTATACAACAGGGGGGCCCAACTCCGTGTTTTCTCACCTGGTGACAGGGTCCTGGTGTTAGTTCCCACTGTTGAGAGCAAGTTCCTGGCTAAGTGGCAGGGTCCCTTTGAAGTAATTGAGAGAGTTGGGGAGGTCAACTACAAGGTTTATCAACCAGGAAAAAGGAAGCCCGAACAGGTTTACCATATAAACCTGTTAAAACCCTGGAAGGATAGAATGGCGTTAACTGCGAGGCCTCTCCCAGTAACGCCTACGGGGACTGAGTTCCCTCTCATCCCTGAGGTCACGATTCCAGACACCCTCTCATATTCCCAAAAACAGGACACTAGAGAATTCCTGATAAGGAATAGAGAGAAGTTTTCAGAGTTACCTGGCACGACTTCAGCAGTTCAGCATGATATTGTTACTGAACCTGGGGTACGTGTCAAGCTCAAACCTTACCGAATTCCTGAAGCGAGGAGAAAGGACATCAGCAATGAAGTTAAAAAAATGTTGGAGCTAGATGTCATTGAGGAATCCAATAGTGACTGGTCTAGCCCCATCGTGTTAGTCCCAAAACCGGATGGCACTTGGAGGTTCTGTAACGACTTCAGGAAGCTTAATGCGGTGACAAAGTTTGACACATACCCAATGCCCAGAGTAGACGAACTTATAGACCGACTTGGCAAGGCTCGCTATCTTACCACTTTGGACTTGACAAAAGGGTATTGGCAAATACCCCTAACTGGTAGCGCCAAAGAGAAGACTGCGTTTGTGACCCCAGACGGTTCCTTCCAATATAAAAAAATGCCTTTTGGGTTGCAAAATGCCCCCGCGACATTTCAGAGGGCCATGGACAGGACCCTAAAACCCCACCGACGATATGCAGCAGCCTATCTAGATGACATAGTGGTACATAGTACTGACTGGGAGTCTCACTTGCCCCCGTGTCCAGGCTGTTCTTGATTCCCTCTTCAAAGAAGGTTTTACGGCAAATCCAAAAAAATGTGCCATTGGTCTAGAGGAAGCCAAGTATTTGGGCTACACTATTGGCCGTGGTGTCATAAAACCTCAAGTGAGTAAAATAGCAGCCATCCAGGAATGGCCACGCCCTGCAAACAAAAAGCAGGTCAGGGCCTTTCTTGGTATTGCGGGGTATTATAGAAGATTTATCCCAAATTTTGCAACTATAGCTGCCCCTCTGACAGACCTTACGAAAGGGAAAGACTCAGTAATGGTGAAATGGTCCCCAGTAGCAGAGGAGTCTTTCCAGGTCCTGAAGAAGGCTCTGTGTGCACAGCCAGTACTGTACTCTCCCGATTTCTCAGAGAGTTTTTGGTTCAGACGGATGCGTCTGATGTTGGTATCGGGGCAGTACTATCACAGGTATACAATGGGGAAGAACACCCTGTCGTGTACCTAAGCAGAAAGCTCAATGACCATGAGAAAAAGTATGCAGTCATTGAAAAGGAATGTTTAGCCATAAAGTGGGCCGTGGACGCGCTCAGATACTATTTGTTAGGGCGCCAGTTTGACCTAATAACTGACCATGCTCCCCTGAAATGGATGGCCCAAAAGAAGGAGACTAATAGACGGGTGAACCGGTGGTTTTTGGCTCTACAGGATTACTCCTTCACCGTAAAACACAGGCCAGGTGTGGAGATGGGGAATGTAGATGCCCTGTCCCGTGTTCACTCCTGTTGGGCCACAGGTGTTCCAACCCTGGGGTTGAAACAAGGGGGGAGGATATGTAGCAGAGCGTCCCAGAGAGAGCCAGGAGAAGTCTTGTTCGGGGTTTATACATCTCCCAGGCTCCTCTCATATACATTCAGACGGCTCTGAGACATGATCCAGTTCGGATCTTAGTCCTCCTCTCCAGGCTAATTTAAGCTCACCTGAGCAAACAGCCTTTGCTCTCTGCCTGGGACACACAAACATGGATGGTTTGTGAGGAGCTAAAAGGTTGGTAAAACGCTTTAAAAACCCTTTACAGAAACTGACAAGCGGTAGGCTTGCTCAGCCTGATAGTTAGGGACAGTGTATGGTATAGTTAGAGCCGAGACACGGCTAGGACTTTTGTTTTTTGTTATTTCTGTTTTGATATGTTTTCTGGAAGACTGTGCAGCACCTGTGTATGGACTTGTATTTAAATCAAATAAACCCAGCACTGTTTTCACTACCTCAAGTAGATTTGGTATCTGTGCCTAAATAAACAGCTCATCCCAGGGAGCTTTATACCTGCTACCTGTCCCCCAGGTTACAATATATATATATATATATATATATATATATATATTTTTTTTTGTATGTTTTAAATAGAGTGGAAAGGAATTATAAAACTGTCAGGGGCACTGTTAAGGAGGTTTTAAAGCCATAAGGTGTTGAAAAGTATCCCCCCCCCCCCCGATACTTACCCGACTCCTGTATCGATCCAGCGCTGTGCTCGTCTGCAGGTCTTCTCTCCTTTCTATGCTCACAGGTTTGGCTGAGAGCAGCGGGAGCCATTGGTGCCTACTGCTGTCAGTCAAATCCAGTGAGCAGAGAGCGGCGGGGGGGGCCATGCTGTGTGTCAATAGGTGCATATAGCCCGGCTCAGGATCAAGGCCTAGGGTTGCCACCCCATCCCTTTAAACCTGAGGCTAATTTAATGCAGATAAAGCACCAAGTGAGTTTAAATTACCACCTTAATCAGCCACAGAACCTGTGTTATTAATATGTGTTCGGTTTTAAAAAGGGATGAGGTGACAACCCTAGATCAAGCCCAGATGTGTGTGTCACCATAGGAATCGGCTTCCTATGGTGGCACATGCAGGAGAAGCCTAGAGCGCCGCAGGGGACCCCAGAAGAAATCACCATTGCGCAGAACATGCAAGTATAAAATGTTTTTTTTTTTTAATCATGTAAGGTAATGGCACTACAACCCAATTGCAAGTATAGGATGGGCTAGAGCCCTCTTCACTTAGGCCCTATTCACACCTGAGCGTAGCGTTTTCAGGCAGAAAATTGTGCGATTTTACTGCGTTTTGCCACGATTTTGTGCAGGGCAAAAAGTCACCAATGTAACAAGAAGAAAAACGCCCAAATCTGCCTAAAAAAAAAAAAAAAAAAAAAAAAAGAAGGTTCCAGAACTTGTTTGAGCTTTAGGCGTTTTGTAGCTTCTGGCTTCAGGCGTTTAGGAGTGGAGATGTGAACCATCTCCATAGAGAATAATTGATTTTTTCCCCTCCAGCTTTTGTAGCTTGAGGCTTCAAGCTACAAAATGCTCAGATGTGAATGGGGCCTTACTGTGCCTGACAAGCGGTCTCCAATCTGCACACAAAAGTCCTCCAATGTAAGCTGAAATCAACAACCGAGTATTAATAAAATAATCCTTTATTTAATCCAAAGGAGTACATACGTTTACACATACACAGATCAGCACTTTCAGCTATTGGCATTGATTAACTGCTGGTTTTCCAGCATGACCGTTCGACAGAAGCCAGACATTAGTTGTACTGAATTTGACCAAATTTCGGTATGTGTGTACCGGGTATTAGGGAGATTCACTCCATTTGTCCTGTTTGCGGTTACCACCGAGAGTGAAAGTAAAAGAAAATCCTGACATTTGTGTTCTTCCAAGAACAGTCATAGAAGGGAAATCTTCCAGAGGATGAT
Organism: Lithobates sylvaticus; assembly: GCA_028564925.1. Taxonomy (NCBI): domain Eukaryota; kingdom Metazoa; phylum Chordata; class Amphibia; order Anura; family Ranidae; genus Lithobates; species Lithobates sylvaticus. The sequence continues at coordinate 503,918,527 of CM053029.1, read as the reverse complement.
AGTTTTGGCAACAACCAGGGAGAGGGATTGCCTCACTTTGGAGCAATTTCTGCTCACTTCCCATTTTGGCTATTGAACAGAAAGTAAAAGGGAGATTTCCTCAATGGGACACAGATGCAAAAAAACTGAAAGGAGATAGAACACACACTTAGGCCCCTTTCACACTGGGGCGTTTTTCAGGCGGTACAGCGCTAAAAATAGCACCTGTACAGCGCCTGAAAAAATCTGGCCCCATTCACTTCAGTGTGAAAGCACCAAGGGGTGTCTGTCGATAAAAAATAAACTGTGCAGATTTGACTAAAGTTTAATAATGCCCTTGTTATAGGTGTAGGCCGTTTGTGTACCTCAGCATGGCCTAAAAACTCCCAGGGATGGCATCATCCCATCCTTCCTTGTTGCCAAGACACTCTCAGCCACTACTGCTCAGCCCAACACCACAGGAGTGAGCGCTCAAGCCCCTGTACACCATCTCCTCTGTCGCAACATTACTGAGCTCAGAGATACTGCGGCAGGGGAGAGAGCGCATGCAAGGGGGTTTGAATCAGCTGGTAGTGTCTTATCAAAGACAGGACAAGATGATGCCATCTTAGGGAGTTTTTTTAGCCAGGCTTCGGGAGGTACATAAATGGTCTACACCTATAGTAAAGGCATTATTTAACTTTGGTCAAAGCAGCACAGTTGTTTTATTTTATTCCCAGGTTTCCCTTACCTTCATAGGCAGTTTTTCGGTAAGGGTAAATCTCATTTAAACCACACAGATATAATAGGAGGTGTCTTGGCCAAAGAAAGATTCTCCTTTTCTGACAGTTAATAAAATATGAATATAAAAAACGTGAAATAAAAATCTGAACATTTGAGATTGATTGATGGCTCTGGGCAATAACACATGAATATACAATTTTTAAGATTATAAATGAAATATGTAATAAAAAAAGTATAGTTTACTCTTCCAACCCAACAACAGGGTATGGGACAGATACAAGTGTCAATATACCAGAATTTAAAAAGCAGTTGAAACAATTATTTTAGGAGTAAACAAAGACTCAAAAACTGGCTTCATGCATCCAGACTTATTAGGGCCTTTTTCCAAGCTCAGGAAGCATTTACTGAGCTTGGGAGCATTTTTTCCAAGCTCAGTAAATGCATTAAGGTAAAAAAAACATTTAACTAGGGCGACGCATATCAAACAAAACCGAAGAAAATTTCATGTGCAACTTACCAACCAGCCTGAAGGGGAGCGCACTGGACATCTTTGCTGCCATTGTGCTATATGCTGGCGTGTCCAGTGCAACCATGTGCATTTAATGAGGGGTGGGCTCCCTCCAGGCTCACCTGCCCTCTATCTATTATTATGTATGTGCTTCTACTATGGAGGCTCTCAAAAATGTATAGAATTATGACTGCAGAGAATACTGGGGTGCCATGAAGTGGCTCTGCAGCTTACTCATGTGTGTGCAAACTAAACCCGTTTTTAACGCAAACTGTTAGACAGGATAATTTGGTTGGTTGCAGGCTGGCTAGTAATTTTTTTTTTGGTTTTGTTAGAATCTGACTCCAGTAGCACACATACAGCAGGGCTGGACAAATCCCAGTCCCCAGGTCCCCATAGCAAATGGAAAAAGTTACTGGTAAATGGGAAGTCCCGCTTAAGGCTAGGTGATGAACAGACAGGAACTTTCCTTCCTAGACGCCATGCTCCTTTCCTTCACACTGGCACTGCAGTGGAACTACTGCTCATCTAGGTCACCCCAGGCCTTTGCTTCCAGAACCTCTCCAGTACACAGCATGACTAAAGTGGGGTTCCAAGAAGCAGTTGCACTGTGAATGGAGAACACTGCTAGAGTGCGTAACATTTTATTCTTTGATTTTTCAATTCTTACTAGCAGTGTTAATTTCCTCTACTAAAATATTTTCATTGACTAAATTAACACTATTTTAGCCAACTAATACTAAAACAATTCAGATGACTAAAATACAATATAAAAATACAACTAAAACTAAAATAGCATTTAAGTAAAAATACTGACTAAAATAAATGGAAATTTGACGTCAAAATTAATGCAACCCCCCCCCCCCCCATGTTGAGGGCATGTGGCCTGGTATGGTTCAGGAATGGCATGGGATTCCCCCTCAAGATCCATACCAGACTCAATGGGCCTGGTATGGGATTTGAAGGAGGGGGAGTGGACAGTTTTTTTTTTTAGGGGATTTTACATTGCTAACATTGCATACACTCTGATCTCAGAGCACTTGGATGCAACTTCCATTCCAATCAATGGGCTGAAATCATGCCCAAGTCAGACCAAAGTTGTGTAGGAACCTTTTTCAAAGTCGGACTGACTTTGAAAAAGACGGCTCACATAGGGAACCATTCATTTTGACATGTCATGCGACTTTGGTGCCTCGAACTCGGAGTACATGTTGGACCAGTGTGAACGGGCCCTAAATTTGTGTCAGCAGTGCATGTTCAAACTGTGGTGGCCAGGCTTTCCTGTATGCAGTGGCATGCTGGGGAAGCAGGCTTAGGGTTGCTGACACCAACAGACTCAACAAACTGATTCGCAAGGCCAGTGATGTTGTTGGACTGGTGCTGGAGTCTAACAATGTTGGAGAGGAGAATGTTGTTCAACCCACTGCACAATACACTGGTCAGTCTGCAGAGTACCATCAGTGACAGATTGTTACAACCATGATGCACCACAGAGCGACACAGGAAATTATTATTGCCTGTGGCCATAAAGTTATACAATTCTTCCCTGTGAGGGCAGGAGGTGAAGAATTAAATATAAATACAAGGACGATTTTTTCTTTTCCCACTGGGACACTGTGAATCACTTTGGATTATGACTCTAATATGCGGGACCACAAGATATAGTTTGGGGTTTCTATTGGCATCACTATTGGCCACGTTATGTGGATTTGTATTCCTCTGGAAATTCGTTTATTTGCACTCTTGTTTTCCACGGGTCATACTGCAACAGCTCCTGGGATAGATGTCCCCAGTAATCCTCAGTCTTCACATAATCCACATAATGATATCAGAGCTGACTTATTATACGCACCTTGCAGCTTCTCCTGAGGAAGTGGAACGAATTCCACGAAACGTGTTGAGATCTTTTTATGCAGCTTTATCACAATGACACATGTACATTCATGGTTTATAATCATGAATGGATTGTTAATGTAATCTGTATATGTGGATTTATAAATTATATATACTACAAATCAGCTCAATAACATCATATTACCATTTTTTTATTGAATTTTGCTATGATGAAACTTGTATATGTATGAATTAATAAACATACAATCATGTTATTGATTATTTTACCAAATTAAATGTCATGTGCTTCATTTAAAGTCTGAGGTCTTTGTATTTATATTTGCTATATACAGTATAATTAGGGATGGAGGCACATGACTATTGATGGTGTCTTGGACCACAACTTAGACCATGTGGTACCGCTCAAGGAATCTGATGGAACCATAGTTGAGAAAGGGCAGTATAGATCATTGTTTGTTTTAATATTCATAACAGTTTGAATAGAATTTATTCATCTATGATCTCTAAGCTATCAAGCTGTTCTAAAAAATCTTAGAAGACACTTTAAAGTATCAGTATAGGACTTCACATTGCTATCATGAACAACAGGATATGTTTTCTTATTAAAAAAATTTATTACAAATCCCTTAAACACTGTACAGACAGTTACTGCATTGGCAAGTTTAAATAAATGTTCCTTGTGACAGAGAAAGTGATATCCATACAAGACAAAGACAGTCCACTGGAGGAAATGCAATCAGCCATGCCACAGTAGAGATGCATTTCTAGAAGTGGGCATCACAACTCAAGACGAATCCATTCCAGTGGAACCGAATGCATTTTGTCTTACACAAGTCTTTGATCCATCCTCTCCGTCTAGCCCTTCACTCATTACTGGTAGAGCTGAAGGGAGTGTGGAGAGATGTTCTAATTCATATCGTCCACCTTCTGCTGTTCCCTTCCCTTCCTTCTTGTGTTCTAGGATCTGCCTCATTTGCTCCTTTGCATATGCTGGCTTCTCTGAAAGTGGTCCTGGTGGGGGAGGGAAGCCCAGTATGTCAGGAGCCATGTATGGACGCAGCCACCCTACCAATGGAGTGCTACCTGGAGTGTAGTGGGTGTGCTTGTGATAAAAAAGAAGTCCATCCACCTGAAATTGAGCAAAAACATGACAGAGATTCAAACACTATAACATATGAATTTGACATGGTTTTGTTACAACTGCTTTGGAATCTGTCTGCTTACACCTTGTCAAATATCTTTTTATTCAAAAAATGTTTACAGTAGAAATCGCCTGTGATCAAGGTCACGGATTATGGATTAATGAAAAACTGACCAGCATCCGTAAAGATAAACAAGTAAGGTTTGAAAAAGTGTGGAACCCCTGGATTGTGTACCTCTAAGCTCCCTAGACACTGGGATATCTTGCGGATGGGGGCTCTAACTGAGGGGACCAACTCAAATTTCTAGGTGGATACTGATAGGAGACTATGAAGCATCTATAATTTCAATCGCCCTTTGGGTTTGAGGTATTGTGGTATGAGGCATTGTAATAATCATTGGCACTCTCCAGTTTTAGTAAATCAACCCCCATTGAGTTGTAAGAAGTCACCTCATACCTTGTTCCGCCCCAAAAATAAATAACTAATTAATGAATGAATGAATGAATGAATGAATTAACTAAAAGCCAGCAGCTACACATACTGCAGCTGCTGGCTTTTAACAATAGGACACTTACCTGTCCTGGAATTCAGCAATGTCGGCACCGCAGCTGAGGTTTCCATCAGCTGTCAGGTGCTGCCGCTGCCATTGCCAGTAAGGGTACCCGGCAGTGTAGCCTTATGACTTCAGGCCAGGAACCCTACTGCGCATGTGTGAGGCCCCGCAGTGATGTCACGGGCCGTGGCCTGGACTCCCGGAAGTGGGAACAGGATACCTGTCAAAGACAAGTATCCTGGTCCCCCCTCCCCCTGGAAAGGTGCCAATTGTGGCACGGGAGGGGGAGAGGAGACAAATGAGCGGAAGTTCCACTTTTGGGTGTAACTCCGGTTTAATACCTCAACACTCCCATGGACTGATATTACCTTCAACCTGTTCGGTTTTTCCTCAATTTCACTTTTTTTTTTTACTGGAGGTCCAATGACTTTAAAAGCCAAGTTCCATCAACTGACATGACCCTGTTTAGGGTATGGTTTAATCTCGATGTTGGGGAATGTCAGGTGAAACTGAAGGGTCACAAAAGAGAATTGTTTGACTCATAAAAAGGTAACAAGCAGGCAGCTTGTGGTGTCTCATCCTATTTAAAGTGGTTGTTAACCCACTTCTACTAAATGCTCTCATCCTCTCTATACACCATTATAATAATTGTTCCTGTGCCTGTGTTCTGTAAAAAAAATCTGCCCGATTGTACCTACGTGAGCGCGGCTCACAGCGCTCAGCTGTCGGCTTTCTCTTTTCGCTCTGGCTCGCAGCTGCAGTGGGCGGGGCCGAGCCCTCCCACCGACGTCAGCCGGGAGGAGGGAGAGAGAGAGGAGAGAGAGTGAGCCGGCAATCAGCTGAGCGCTGGGAGCCACACTCATATTAGGTACAATCGGGCAGATTTTTTTACAGAACACAGGCACAATTATTATAATAGTACAGATAGGATGGGAGCATTTAACCACTTTCAGACCGGACCAATTTGCAGCCAAAGGACCAGGCCCCTTTTTGCGATTCGGCACTGCGTCGCTTTAACTGACAATTGCGCGGTCGTGCGACGTGGCTCCCAAACAAAATTGACGTCCTTTTTTTCCCACAAATAGAGCTTTCTTTTGGTGGTATTTGATCGCCCCTGCGGTTTTTATTTTTTGCGCTATAAACAAAAATAGAGCGACAATTTTGAAAAAAATGCATTATTTTTTATTTTTTGCTATAATAAATATCCCCAAAAAATATATAAAAAAAACATTTTTTTTTCCTCAGTTTAGGCCGATACGTATTCTTCTACATATTTTTGGTAAAAAAAAAAAAAAAAACGCAATAAGCGATTATTGATCGGTTTGCGCAGAAGTTATAGCGTTTACAAGATAGGGGATAGTTTTATAGCATTTTTATTAATAATTTTTTTTTTATTATTAATGGCGGAGATCTGCGATTTTTTTTTTTGTGACTGCGACATTATGGCGGACACATCGGACATTTTTGACACATTTTTGGGACCATTGTCATTTTTACAGCAATTAATGCATTTAAATGCATTGATTTCTGTATAAATGACACTGGCAGTGAAGGGGTTAACCACAAGGGGGCAGTGAAAGAGTTAAGTATGCCTAGGGGTGTGTTTTTTTACTGTGGGGGGGCGTGGCTGTCAGCTAGTGAATGCTGATCTCTGCTCCAATCACAGGGAGCAGAGATCGGCGTCACTAGTAGCTAGGCAGAACGGGGAGATGCTGTTTATCCCGGCATCTCCCCGTTCAGCCGCTCCGTGAGACGATCGCGGGAGTCCCCGCGGCGATCGAGTCCGCGGGGGACCGCGGCCGGACTCACGGGGGTCCCGACCGGCGCGCTCCCGATGGCACGGACAGGCTAAAGGAGGGACGTATATATACGCCCTCCTGCCTGTACGTGCCATTCTGTCGACATATATCGTCGTGCGCCGGTCGGCAAGTGGTTAATAGCAGATATGAGAGCAGGGGGGCAGGCACTGGTAGAGCAGAGACAGGCAGAGAGGGGAGGGGGGGGGGGGAGGGGAGAGAAGGACACAGGAGACACGGTAGCAGGCTGCAGATGATGGAACCACACAAACTGACCACAGTGTCAGGGCTCAGCAGCCATGATTATCATGGTCAGTTTGCAGAGGGGAGGGTATAGCCAGGCATTTCAGGTGATACAGTGGTCCAAATGACACAGCACAAGCACTGTGCTGTATAACATGCTTTAAAGGGAACAGGATGTTTATTTTACTTTTTTGGGGTTAACAAATGCTTTAAGAGTTTTATGCCTTGTTTACACTTGTGATTGTGAGGGGGTAAAACCCCAGAGTTGAGAAGCTTTTTCAGCGTCCCTCAACCTCTCCACCTTTTTCTGCAGAGGCAGCAGCTGGGGGTGTACACATGTCGTGGCAGGAATTATACCCCCTCGCACTAGCAGACTACACCGTCTGCTGTGTTTTGTCGGGTTTTTAAAATAGGCAGTGAAGAGGCAGTACAATGCCTCCTCACCGCTTGTCTATTGCTGTCTGAAAAGCATTTCAAAACACAAGTCACAAGTCACGCTTGAAAACATCAACGCAAGTGTAAATGAGCCCTTACTTTTAAAATGTACGCTTAGTACAGGCTTTTATACCCAAATAATTTATCATTATAGATGTGACAAGAATAATCCCAAAACATAACCAAGGCTACAACAGTCATGTTTTTGACCATCTGCAAAGTTTTTCATACAAAAGGGGGAATAAATTCTGAACTCAAACTCCTACTAAAATTAAATTCTCAATTATGTTGTTTTAAAGCGGTTCTGCACACATTTCATTTAGTAAATCTCTTTGCCTTCCAAATCAGGCAAAGAGTACTAAATGAAATGTGTTTTTTTTTTTTTTTCACTTACCTTGATAATCGCTGACTTCCTGTCCTCTGGCTCTGCGGCGGTGGGCGGGGTCTCTGCGTCGATCGTCGTCAGGCCGCACTGTCTCCTGGGATCTGGTGTCATTGATCCCAGGAGTCTGTGCGGACATCTTACGAAATCTCGCGAGATTTCGGACACATCTTCCGAAATCTCGCAAGATGTCGGCAGATGTGCCGACATCTCGCGAGATTTCGGAGAACGTGAGCTGCACTTTGCCGTTACTGCGCACGCGCGAGCTCGGCTGCGATCGAGATGGAAGATGGAACACGCGAGTCCCCCAATTTACCTCGTAATCCTTGGCATATTCCCCAAAAAAAAAAAAAAACAGTGCAGAACCGCTTTAAGTAGTGGTAAATTCATATAGTTTCAATAAAGGGGATTTCAATCACTGCTGCAGGTGTCTGAACAATGTGCCATACTTTTTGTCTGGGTAAGATTTGGAACATTAAAACATAACCTCTGTACATAAAAATAAATCAGTTAAACATCACATAGTAGACAGCCATTAAATAATAAAAAAAAAAAAACTTTTGTACAGATTGAAAAACGATATATATATATATATATATATATATTTATTACACACACATACACACACAGTAAATAAACCCCATTGTGTACTTAAAAGTGGGGTATGCATGCATATATAAATATAAAATCAAGAGAGTTCATTTTTTATTTTTGTTCTACTAGTGCAATAAACTTGCCAGTGGTAATTTGTCTGGTTCAAGACAACTCTGTAGTTATTGTTAAAATGCCAAAATAAAAAACATTTTGAACTGTAAATTTGATTAGATTGTTCGCTTTTTCTGTTTTTGTATGGTTGGTAGATCTGATCCTCTAAAGCACCACAGCCCAATAATATATTTATCAAAAATTGAAAGGATGGCAATTACCTGGTGCTGTAGATTGGACGCATACTGTATATTTGTTAGTGCATTTCTACATGTAGAAAAAAAAAAAAAAGTCTCTTTTAACCTTGAGATCCCACCTTTATGTAGGTGGTAGAATTGAATGCTCCCTTGGTATCGTCCCAGGGCCCTAGAGCTGGGACAGTTGGGGGGCATCCTCACCTGGCTTTTCATTGCTCCCCTCCCTGTATCCATGCCCTGTGGGTTTTTACACACATAACTAAAAGTTTATGCTCTGGATAATAGACATACCTCTGCACGCCCTGAAGAAGCTCAACCTGCGAAAAGCATTGGAACACTGTACCTCCCTATATACTGTTTCCATCTGCACAGTGATATAAGTGTAACATAGATATGTACAATGCATCCGGAAAGTATTTACAGCGCTTCACTTTTTCCACATTTTGTTATGTTACAGCCTTATTCCAAAATGGATTAAATTATTTTCCTCAAAAATTCTACAAACAATACCCCATAATGACAACGAGAGAACTTTGTTTGGAATATTTGCAAATTTATAAAAAAAAAAAAAAAAATCCCATGTACATAAGTATTTACAGCCTTTGCCATTTCACTCAACATTGAGTTCAGGTGCATCCTGTTTCCACTGATCATCCTTGAGATGTTTCTACAACTTGATTGGAGTCCACCTGTGGTAAATTCAGTTGATTGGACATGATTTGGAAAGGCACACACCTGTCTATATAAAGATCCCACAGGTAACAGTGCATGTCAGAGAGCAAACCAAGCCATGAAGTCCAAGAAATTGTCTGCAGACCTCCGAGACAAGATTGTATTAGGGAACAAATCTGGGGAAGGGTACAGTGGCCTCCATCATCCATAAATGGAAGAAGTTTTGAACCACCAGGACTCTTCCTAGAGCGGGCAGCCCGGCCAAACTGAGGGATCGGGGAGAAGGCTTGAACCCGATTGAACACCTCTGGAGAGATCTGAAAATGTCTGTGCACCAACGCTGCCCATCCAACCTGATGGCGCTAAAGAGGTCCTCAAAGAAGAATGGGAGAAACTGCCCAAAAGTAGGTGTGCCAAGCTTGTAGCATCATACTCAGAAAGGCTTGAGGCTGCAATTGGTGCCAAAGGTGCTTCACCAGAGTATTGAGCAAAGGTTGTAAATACTTATGTACATGGGATTTTTTTTATTTTTTATAAATTTGCAAAGATTTGAAAAAATTTCTTTCACGTTGCCATTATGGGGTATTGTTTGTAGAATTGTAAGGAAAATAATGAATTTAATTCATTTTGGGATAAGCCTGTAACATAACAATGTGGAAAAAGTGAATCGATGTGAATACTTTCCGGATGCACTGTATACGTCTATTAATGACATTTTATATTGGGGAAGGTGTATGGGGTTTTGCCGATTATCTGCCATCTGACAACCACCTGAAGCTGTTATCTTCTTGAGAGATCTGTTCACTCCCTTTTAAGATGCTTTGGTAATAAAATTTGCAATTTTACTTGGTCTCTCATGTGTATTTTCCTGGAGTTAAATACTACAGCACCGTGAAAGTCGCTTTATTCCTTTCCATTTTTGATAAATATACTTGGAAGTATAGGGTATAAGGTTAAAAAAACAGATGATGTTAATCTGTCTTCAACCGAATAAGAAATGGTCTCCTGAACCACAGTAGCCTATTAGAATCAAACAGTAATTTTAAGTCAATATGTTAAAAGTAATGCCGTGTACACACAGTCGGAATTCTCGTCGGAAAACGCTCTGATGGTTTTCCCGTCGGAATTCCGACGGAATTTCGCTCAAACTGTCTTGCCTACACACGGTCACACCAAATTCCGACGGTCAATAACACCAGGCCTTAAAAAACGTTCGACTGCACTATAAAAAGGGAAGTTTAATGCTTCTGAACATGCGTCGAATTGTTTCCGAGCATGCGTCGGAATTTTGCGTGTCGGAATTACATACACACGATCGGAAAAATTAAGAACAGGTTCTCAATCCAAAGTCCGTCGGAAATTCAAACAGAAAAAGACCGATGGGCATACACGGTCGGAAAATCCGATGAAAAGGTCCCATCGGGCTGTTTCCATCGGAAATTCCGACTGTGTGTATGTGGCATAACTGTAAAGTCTCATTTTTTTTTGTTACATGTCATACTTACCTGCTCTGTGTAATGGTTTTGCACAGAGCAGACCTGATCCTCATCTTCTCTGGTCCCTCTTCTGTGCTCCTGGTCCCTCCCTCCTGTTGAGCACCCCCACAGCAAACAGCTTGCTATGGGGGCTCCCAAGCCGAGCCGCAGCTCAGTGTGTCCATTCAGACACTGAGCAGCGGCCAGGACAAGCCCCCTTTCTCTTCTCAGTGGCTGACTGACTTTGATTGACAGCAGCTGGAGCCAATGAGGAGGGGAGTCTCGGGCAGCTGAGACACTAGTGCAACATCGCTGGATCTAGAGGGAGCTCAAGTAACTATTAGGGGGGCTTTTTGCACACAGCAGGCTTTTTATCTTAATGCATAGAATGCTTTAAGATAAAAAACCTTCTGACTTTACAACCACTTTAACCTTATTGGTCAGTTTGTGGCAACACAGAAAATTCTTATTGCAGACAATGTAATAAAAGGCCTATAGTTCACGATAAACTACAATACAGTACACACCATACCTGGTAAGGAAATGTTTGCATTAGAACGTTCTGTATGGAATCCAGGGAGCAGGGGAAGTTCTGCAATCCAATAAACTTGAACTTTAAAAGAAAAGAAGTATAAGACTGATAAATACCCAGGAAAAAAAATCTGCACCAGCTACATGATTTATGATCTATTCCCAGGCTACTTACTGGGTTCCGTTTGGAAATATCGCCAAGTCCTTCCTGTTCCTGAAGTTTTGAGTCAAGCCAATAAAAGCGAAAATCAGTCTAGGTAAAGATAAAAACAGATTTTAGATTGTAGCTAATGATTAAAGCTGAACTTTGCTAAATACACAAAATGAAATACATATTAAGGGAACGGTTTACCTGCCAAAAGTTTTGTATTTCCGTTTATCCAGTCCTGATAAGAACACAGATTGGCCACAAAGCAAAGCCAGGTGGATAACACCACTTAAGCCTCGTTCACAGTCGTTGAGGTCCATACAGCATGAATGAACCACTTGCTCATATGGCTGGAGCTGTTGGGAACTGTACGTAGGCAGCCTATGATACTCAATGGCAGAGGTAGGCAACCTCGGCCCTCCAGCTGTGGTGAAACTACCCATGAGACATTGCAGGACCCTGCCAATCACAGGCATGACTCCTAGAAGCAGATGCATGATGGGATATGTAGTTTCACCACAGCTGGAGTGCCAAGGTTGCCTACCCCTGCTCTATGGGGACGCAGCAGCTATGCCAAACAGCAGTCTGGATTGACAAGCCAGGCCAATGCACATCTGAAGGGATGCTGGGGCTGCCATGTTTGCTTCAGCACCAGCAGCAGGGAATGCAGGGGCACCAGGTAAGTAAATTCTGCATGGCCAAATCTAGGGGGCACTGGGAAGGCTGCGCCCCCCCCCCCCACAATTTCCACTTCACCCGTACACAGCACATACATAGGCTACATTCACACAAGCGATTAAGAGCAGGTGCAAAACTATAGCGGCAGTTCCTCCTGCGGCTCTCAGCAGGTAGGTGCGGCTGCCAGCCCCGCTCACTATGACAGTTTGCCGATGCTTCTTTGCAGCTCTCTGCACAGCCAGCAATTACCTGCTGTGATCACTGCTGGACGAACTTTGTATCTCTGTACAGCTGCAGTTAATCACTGGGTGTGCAGAGAGCCGCGAATAGGTGTGGCCGCCGGCATACTATCATAGTGAAAGGGGCTAATGGCCACACCTACCCGCTGAGAGCCACAGGAGGAACGGTTTATCAGGTCCCCTTATTCTTGTTTATCAAAAACAGTGTTAAATATCACACTAACTTTAAAATTAAAGTTTTATTACTCAAATAGGTACATTATATAAGTGATCGTTACCTTGTTATCTGCCCGACTTCTTGGGCTTATCAGCTATCTTTAGTGTTAGTGTATTTTATGTGCGGCCGAAGACACTTTCTCTTCTTCGATTGTGGCTCAGGAAGGTCAAAAGCTTGGACACCCCTGGTTTAAAGGGGCGTGACCGGAAGCCGACCTGGAAGGCAGCACGGACTGAGAGCTCCTCTCCAGCCCGCAGCACACAGGCTAAATTCGGGGGAAAAAAAAGCCAGCATATGGGAGGATCGCGCACTACCCGATCCTCCTCAGCCCGGAGACCTGCACACCCGATCCTCCTCAGCCCGGAGACCTGCACACCCGCCGCCGAGCACCGCAGCATCTTTCAAGAAGCTATTTCAGCCGCCGACGGCTCCGGGCGGGTGTACCAAGATGGCCGACAACACGAGGCAGCAGGCCTCAATCCCGCCGCCTCATCACAGCGGCGGATCGCCGCCAGCCGCCAAAGACCCTGCACAACAGCCCCCGAGCCCCTCCGGGCTCCAACACCTGGTGAGTGAAACCCACCAAGCACCAGAGGGACACCACTACCCACAGGGGGACCAGGCCGGAACCCACTCACAAGCAGAGTACACCCAATGCACAGAGGCCTTCCCCAAGTTGCTGAGGACAGCCTCTGACCCATGCCTTCACACAGGTACTTTGTCCCCCACAGCACCCGACCCAGCAATGGACTTCCCCCCCCTTCCAGACCCCGGGCATCCCCGGGCAGACCAACAGCTCCCCACGGACGAAGGGGCACAGTCCGCATGGCAGGCACTACCTCCCCCAGGAGCCCAAAGGCCCAGGGACCTCACCCTAAACAGGGACCCGCGAGCAATCCCTCCCTTACTCCCCCAAGCAACCCAGGGGCACACACGGCACCCAGGATACAGCCCACCGGCCCCCACCCCGAGCTCTCCCCACGCTACATCCTGGGCTGAACCCTGGGCACCCCAACCTCCATGGGACACCCCGCAACTGAGAGAGACCCCAGCAAACGGACAAGCACCGACCCCACAGCATCTCCACCAGCCCCCAAGCTATAACGGAGACTCATACCCCCCATGGCAAACATACCTGCAAGCCATCCCCACCAAAGAGGACTTTAAACAGCTGATAGCTGATGTTAAGGCCACCTGCCGCTCCGAGATCCAAACACTTCATGCAGGCCTCAAACACCTCTCAGATAGAGTAGAGATGGCAGAAGAGGAGATCCAAGAGACCAAACTGGCCATACACCGCACACAACAACAGAGTTCAGACCACCACATCATGCTCCGCGACATGCAACGCCATGTCGAGGACCTCGATAATAGGGGCCGGAGAAACAATATTAGGGTACGAGGACTCCCTGAAACAGACGACACCGAAGACCTGCAATCCTCTTTACAGACCCTGTTTAACGAGATGCTCGGAGAGGACCCTAACAAGCACATAGAGATGGACAGAGCACACCGGGCTCTCCGCCCTAAAGGTCCCGCCTCAAAGCCCCGGGATGTAATATGCAGAGTCCACTCTTACCCACTTAAAGAGGACATCATGCGTAAAGCCCGCCTTATACGTGACCTGCAATTCGATAACGCTCCGGTACAAATATACCCAGACCTCTCCTGGATCACACTTCAAAAAAGGAGACTGCTACAACCTTTACTGCGTGCACTTCAAGACGAGAAAATCACATACAGATGGGGATTCCCCTTCAGTTTAACAGCCAAGCACCTAGGAAAATCGGCAATCCTCCGCTACCCAGATGACCTGGAACCCTTCTGTGACACTTTGGGGATCTCCGTCCCTCAACTCCCCGAATGGGACCTGGTGGCCAACCCCCCACCACAGCCAGCAATGTGGCAGAAAGCATCCTCGACCAAACGTCCAAGGGGCCCAGACCCCAACCGCCGATCCCCCAAACCCAAGATGGGATGACCTCCCCCCCTAGGGGGCCTCTAACTGCGACACTAACATTCACCCCACAAAGATCTCCGCGAAATGACTACTACCCCCGAAAGCCTATTAATCCACAAAATTTCACTCCATGGGCTACCCTGGGCCGAGAAGCCGGACAGGTTGCCCCCCGAGTTACGAACCCCCCCTCGTGGTTTACCACCTACAAGTTCCTTTCTTGACCCCACCCCCCTGGTACCTCTCCGACCCGAACTTTCCGGACATCCTAGTCGGAGAGACCTACAGGAACTGTTTGGGCCTTCTGACCTTAACGGCCACCCAGACCCAGCAAATGTTGTATAATTGTTTGACTTGTTTTGTTTTTGTTCTAACCTCTCTCTCTCCTCCTAGATACCTCACCTCCACCCAACTACTGACCTACTCCCTCCCGGGGCCCCCCTGGGCGCCGAACCTCCTCCCGCGGATGCCACACTCCCGGACCAGACCCAGCCACCGACCGGATCAGATAAGTAATGCTGCCACCCCCCCCCCCCCCCCACCACAGACCATGGCTAAGGTAGTAACACTTAACGTGCACGGCCTAAACTCCAATAAAAAAAGACACCTGGCGCTCCGAGAATTCAGGCAGTCTGGTGCAGACATTATAATGATACAGGAAACACATTTTGGCAAGGGCGACTCCTTCACATTTGCCTCCAAGTTCTACCCCGTATCATTCCAGGCCTTTAACCCACGTAAGAAAGCTGGGGTTGCCATACTCCTCAAAAAAGGGTCCCCATTTTCCTGCACTGGGACATACATAGATCCGCTAGGCCATTATGTTATTGTACAGGGCACGTGGCAATCCCAAGCCATAACCCTGTGCACATTATATGCCCCGAACGTACACCAACACCGGTTCCTGAACAAGGTCCTTACCCGCCTCTTCAAAACACCCCATAACATGCTAGTAGTGGGAGGGGACTTTAACCTAGCACACTCCACCCATCATGACCGCCTTGTGATCAACCCCCAAGCCCCTCAGACAAGAGCCCTCAGGGACTCTAAACAATTCCGACAGATCACCAGAAGATATGCTCTATTTGACGCATGGCGGGCCCTGCACCCAAAAGACAGGCAATATACCTTCTATTCTGCCCCGCACCACACCCACTCAAGACTGGACTACATCTTCGTCAACAACGCCACACTTAGAACCATCAAGTCCGCGCAAATTCTGCCCATATCTTGGTCAGATCATGCCCCGGTTACAATTTCCCTAGACCTGGGCACCCCCACACGCAGGCCCTACAACTGGAGGCTTAACAATCTCCTCTTACAATATCTTCCATCTAAGACGGAACTAGACACCACGCTACAACACTACTTTGCAGAAAACAACACCCCAGACATAACCCAATCCACCCTCTGGACCGCACACAAAGCGGTAATCAGAGGTAGGTGCATTGCACTCTCCTCTAAAATGAAAAAAGACGCTCAGACTGCCAGAATTCTAGGGGAAAAACGCCTCCGACACCTCGAAAACAAACTACTGACCTCCCCCTCCCTAACGCTGATTAAGCAGATAGTCCAAGTCAGAACAACACTCCGGGACCTGGCGCTAGGGGCAGTAGAAAAATCAATAATAAGATTGAGACAGCTATACTATGATAAAGGCAACAAGGCGCAATCACTCCTAGCCAGAAAACTCGCGGACCAAGCACACATATCCACGCCCGACCAGATTAAAGACAAGAAAGGTGACCTAGTGACCCACCCCCAGGACATCGCGAAAACATTTGCGGAGTTCTACACAGACCTCTACAACAAACGCGAAATACCCCACAACCCCCCGACAGCAGATCTAACCGACCGCATTACCCAATATCTTGAACAAGCCAGGCTACCACAACTAAAAGAGGCTGACCTCTTAGAACTAAACACCCCCATTACCACAGAGGAACTGACGACGACCATCAAGGCCCTACCGGCACACAAATCCCCGGGACCAGACGGACTCCCATACGAGTACTACAAGACCTACCTACACATCTTAGGTCCGTACATGACCAGACTATTTAATGCCTTCCTCCGACAGACCCCCATCCCGAACGAGATGCTAGGCTCATACCTAACTTTGATCCCCAAGCCCGATAAAGACCCGACAGTATGCGCCAGCTACAGACCCATAGCCCTTTTGAATTCGGACCTTAAGATATTTACAAAAATTCTCTCCACCCGCCTTAACGCAATCCTCCCAACCTTGATACACAAAGACCAAGTGGGATTCGTCCCCATGCGACAGGCGGGGGACAACACCAGAAAAGTCATAGACCTGATAGACGTAGCGAACAGAGAATCCACACAATCCCTGGTCCTTAGTCTAGATGCAGAAAAGGCCTTCGACCGCCTTAGCTGGCCCTTTATGACGGCCACATTACAACACATGGGATTCAAGGGCCCCTTTCTGAACGCAGTCCAGAACCTTTATTCACACCCCTCATCGCAAGTTAAGACACCCTTTGCCACATCCCCCATCTTCCCGATTACGAATGGTACCCGCCAGGGATGCCCGCTCTCCCCCTTGCTGTTTGCACTATGTGTAGAACCCCTGGCGGCCACCATTAGGAACAGCCCTGACATTAGGGGCATTCCGGTTAGGGGCAAGGAATTCAAGATATCATTGTTCGCGGACGACATCATCCTCACCCTGACCAACCCTCGAACCTCCCTACCCAACCTCCACGCCATATTAGATCACTACGGCACGCTGTCGGGCTACAAGACCAATACCTCTAAGTCAGTCGCACTTCCACTCAATATCCCGACAGACGAAACGACCCACCTGAAGTCTACCTTTCCCTATAAATGGGCGAATACCTCACTTAAATACCTAGGGGTATCTATTACCCCATCCTTCCACACCCTGTATCAGGCAAACTTCCCACCGATATTTAGATCAATCCGTGAACTGATCCAAAAATGGAAAACACATCACATCTCCCTGATAGGCCGGATCACCTCCGTCAAAATGGTCATCCTCCCAAAACTGTTATACCTATTCCAAACTCTGCCTATACCCGTTCCCTACATACAACTCCGTAAACTACAAAAAGATCTCCTGAAATATGTTTGGAACTTTAAAAAACACAGAGTGCCCAGCTCAGTCCTGACAGCCTCACGGTCGGATGGGGGCCTGGCATTTCCTGACCTGGTCAGGTACTATCAGGCGACCCAACTCCGCGCACTGACTTCATGGTTCACCCAGAGGTCCTATAGCAAGTGGTCAGAACTGGAAAAAATCTGGCTAGCCCCAGTACACCCAAACAGTATAATATGGAGTGCAAATGTGGAGGTGGACCCCAGACGCATGCTAGGCTCAATGTCACAACTTCATCTACTGTGGCGCAAGGTCTCCCGAGAATATAACCTTAAATCCAAAAACTCCCTGATGAACTCGTTCTTATGCAATCCTAAACTACCAACCAGCCTAACACATCAGATGTCGTGGCCTTGGGCCACACGGAACCTGTTCCATTTTGGTCACATTGTGAATCCCAGATCTCGCAGGTTGCTCACATTCTCGGAGCTCCAGTCTAAATATGACCTCCCAAAACAAGCGTTCTACAGTTATCTGCAGATCAGACACTTTGCCCAAACGATAGCTCCACAACTCCTCTTTTCCCCGCCATCTCCATTTGAACAGGTCATATTAGAAGGACGCAACCGCAGGGGCTTGATATCGGACATTTACAAAATTATAAACAAGTACCAATTCCTAACCAAAGGCAAACACTCATACATGTGCAGGTGGGAGAAGGAGCTGGGCGAAGAGCTCCCAATGGAGGCATGGCAGGCGGTCTGGAGGCAAGCAACCAAAACCTCTATATGCACTCTATATAAGGAAAACTCCTACAAAATTCTCTTCTGTTGGTACCAGACCCCTGCCATACTCCATAACATATACCCCTCCACCCCGGACAAGTGTTGGCGCTGCCAACGACAGAAGGGGACACTTTTCCACATATATTGGACATGCCCACTCATAACCCCCTTCTGGGAATCCACCCGACAGCTCCTGATACGGCTATTTGAGATGCCCATACCGTTCACCCCTAAACTCTTCCTGCTAGGCCTGTCCCAACCAAAATTATCCAAGCCTAGCAAAAAACTGCTCAGGCACATACTGACAGCCGCGAGATGCCTAATAGCCCTAAACTGGAAATCCCCCATCCCACCCTCTCAAGAGGCCCTATACACCAGGGTTAAAGACGTTGAACTCATGGAAAAAATGACGGCCAGGATCCGACAAAAACTGGACGAACACAATGAAGTCTGGGAGAGGTGGCATCAGCGGGAGGACTAAGACAACCCATCGTGGCAGTTGAGGTGAGAACGTATCTACATCCCCTCTCTTCTTATCCCCCCCCCCCCCCCATCCTTTCCCAGCCTTTTCTTCACCCTCTCTTCTCACTTTCTCCCCCCCCCCTCTTTTTCTTCTTTCCTACCATCTGTAAAGCAGACCAAACCTGCATGTTTTACATAAACGTCACCATAGGTGCTATATGCTAAAGATCTAACCCCCTACATCTTTGTAGTGGGAATGCTGTTTAAGAAAATAATGTTGCACCAACGGGCACACCCATGGACTGATTACAACGCGCATGAAGCATATATCTTGACTATGGGAGCTCTTTTCTGCTAAAATGTATGTAAAGTTACATAACCTGTTTGAATATGTTGATGAATAAAAAACGTTAATTGGAAAAAAAACAGATTTAGCCGAGTCAAATCGGGATGTGAACAGAGGTTTCAAATAGTTCAGCCAAACTTTGATGTAACATATTACAACACTTACAAGTTAAAATATAAAATTACCTGGCAATCATAAACTGGATGTCCCCTCCAACACATGACATCCAACACATAATAGGTCCGAGATGCCTCATTGTATATACAGTCCAAAATGGTATAATCTGCAGAGGACAGACACAGATATTTAGGTTTTGGTACTATTTCCTGCACAACAAAATTAACAAATTGAGGAAATAAATTTAAGGAACATGTAAAAAGACAAAAACGATGCAAATATATTTTAGACCCCTTTCACACTGAGGCAATTTTCAGGCGTTTTATCGCTAAAAATAGTGCTTGAAAACTGCCTCTCAAGCCTCCTCAGTGTGAAAGCCCGAGTGCGTGTGCTTTCAGGATGGGGAAGAAAAAAGGCCTGCAAGCAGCATCTTTGGGATGGTGTAGGAGCGCTCCTACACTGCACCTGCCCATTGGATAGAATGGGCAGCTTCCGAAGCACCTGAAAAGCTCTTCCGAAGCGCTGCAACATGGGCGCTTTTAACCCCTTGTTCGACCGCTAGTGGGGGTTAAAAGTGCCATCCTAGTGGGCTGAAAAGCGCCACCTAAACAGTGGTAAAGTGCCGCTAACGGGGTCGCCGCCCCAGTGTGAAAGCAGCCTTAAGCCTCATACACACGATCGGACCTTGTACAAACTTTCCCGTGGATTTTTGTACAAAGCGCGTTGGCCCCAAGTTTGTATTGCATACACACGATCAGACTTTTTAGGCAACAAACATGAACGTAGTGATGTTTCAGTGTACTCAAGACACTTCAAAAGAGGACATTCAAATACTCCAGCGCCACCTTTGGTCAACTTCTGTATTGTTGTCTGATCTTTTGCATTGGTTCTGAGCATGCGTGTTTGTACTTTGTACAAAAGTCCGATGGTTTTGTGTACACACGGTCAGACTTTGCTCCATCTGACTTTTGTTGGCAGAAAGTTGGTCCGTTCGCACAGCCAAAAATAGTCCAATGAAAACTGAAAAAGTTGGTCCGATGGAGCGTACACACGGTCGGATGTTGGTCCAAAACAGCTAATTTGCATGTTTGTTGTCAAAAAGTCAGATCGTGTGTACGGGCCTTTACACTGAGCCAACAATATGCAATCAGATCCTGCTTCTCTGGACAAACAAATTAGGAAGCATCATTGTAACAGTGAAATGACATACGATCAGGAGCCAAGTTCATCAATTCTCCTGTGCAAATATGAGTGCCAACATAATATTGTTTGAATACAATAATATAATACAGTTATGTGTATTTATTCTTGTGATAATATAAATCCCGTGCTTGAGTGCAATCAAATATTTAATGAAAATGTTAGAAAATTTTGTAAAACTTGTTGCGTCTTCACAAATCCCCAAAATCTGTGCTTTGCGTCTATTCACCTCAGTGCTCACCTCACAAAGTGTGACCTCACACTTAAGTTTGGTCAAATAAAGCTTATTAGTCACCCCGGACTAAGTGTAACCCCCCTTTTGATACACGTTAGCTTTCGCAATTCCCTGATGACGCACCGTAGCATGCGCTCATAGGTTTAACAGACTAACAACATTATAGGGACTAGACAAAATTAATACATAGATATAAGTATTATATCGCGTACTTCAGATGGCACCTCCAAAGGCGTGTTAGAATGTATTTTTACACAGAATCCACAAACTAATGTATTTTTGTTTTGAGTCCTGGTAATCAAAGACACCCAGAACTGAAAATCGTCTCTCGTGGTGGACAAGATTGGCGCTGGCTCGCGAATTCTGAAACCACGCTTGGATGATCATAAAAATTTTGTGAAATATTTCATCGGATAGCGGACACGCGCGACAAATCTGGTGAGACCTTTTTTTTTATTATCCGAGATATGTAATATATATGTTAAATGTTGTATTGCTAATGCAAAAGTGTTAGAATACTTGTAGCTGGTCAAGAGGGCTGGTGAGTAAGGGCTGATCACCCTGGGTTAGTAATTGACAGGAATTTACCATACATCTTTGAGGAAAAAAAAATGATAGAGATATTGTTAGTTTATTTTTTGGAAGTTTTATTTTTGGAAGTTTTATTTTTTGTCATTTTTTTTTTTTTGTCATTTTTTATTATTTCTACTCACGTGAGAGTGACATAACTCTCTGATCCAATAGAAGTTCAATGTGGCCTGCAAACTAACATGAAGGCATTGATTAAGAGTCTGCCTTGTGTCTTAGGATGTGCCTTGTGTAGGCTGTAGAACTACAGGTAGCAAGGGGTCATTTTTTGTTTTGTATTGTAGGGCTTTTGTGGGACTATTACAAACTAGCTTGCAAGCGAAACCTTTGAATAGCCTATCTGTTTTATCTGTATTGCAGTGTAACCAAAACAGGTTTTACAGCTCCAGTATTAGAGGGCTTGCTTAGCATATCAATGGAGATCCTTGAAGAATTTCTTAAAAATATGCTTCTATTCAATTAGACAGTCTACCTCAGGGTCCTTCAGCTTAGCATACCAGTTCATCAACCTATTGGAACAATATGCAATACTCATAATGATGCCATAGCATTTAAAAAGAATTCAAAAAAAAGCAGGAAACCGAGATTTAGCAAATTTGATGTGCATGTTTTTAAAAAATTAGAGACATTTCTGAACGAAGAAGGAATCAGAATGGATAGATGAAAGGAAGCAATTCATGCAGCAGCAGCTAAAAATTATAACAAAAAGATATATTAATTAGGGTTGAAAATTTGCAGATGCACAAGCGCGTAGTCAGATTGAACATTAGTGATGGAAAAATGCGAATTAGAACAGAGATTGGAGGAATTAGGAAAAACGTGTGAGTTAAGAAGAGAGAGTTGCATCGAAGGGTAGGCTGGAGAATTTGCAGGTTATCACAATGCTTAAGGAGGAGTTACAGGGTCACAGGCAGCCATAATGGATTTATCCTCCAAACATACAATAGCCAAGATGCAATGGTGGAGGTACCCTCCGCAACATAACTCAATGTACAGAAGTAGAAGTGGAACATAAAGAGGACCCATATACTATTGTTGCTTTTTTTTTTTTTTTTACTGCAAATCATGTTACTATGATGGAATCGATGCTGGAGACGTAAATACAAACGTGATAACTGCGCTTGAAATTGATTCAGGAGTTTGAAATGGAAACTTCTGATGACTCCTCAGGACGATGAAAGTGTTAAAGTCTTGTTAATTTTCCAATCACAGTAATATTATCCAGCAATGTGAGTTTCCAGCACAAGAATGTCAAAAAAAGGGCCTATGCAGGGAAGCCAGAGCTAAAATGTTGTTTGTGTAAAAGGGGAGGTCACATCGCAAAGTATTGTTGGGCGAATAAAACGATATCAAAAAAAAGAGCATCATACCTGAAACTACCCCAAGCATTATGAATGTTTATTCGGCCAGGTGGGGTAGCAATCCAAAGCATGGAGCCCTTAGTAAGCAAAACCCAATTCCCCGTTAAGAGACCAATTACGGAGTCTACAAACTGAAAAGCAATATGTAGGACACAGTTGCATAAAATCAAAATGGAAGTAGCCGCATGGTTATTCATAGCACTGGGGGAAGCAATGCTAGCAGCACTTAGTCAGCTGCAAGTATGTTAAAAATACTCTGATCAAAGTTTCCTTCCTATGAATAAGGTTTTAAGTATTTTTGTAATTTTTTTTATGAGGTTTTATGTTGAATTTTTTATTAGTTTTTTTTAATTTTTCTTTATTATTATTTTTTTTATTTTTCCATTAATTTTTTTTATTATTAATTTTTAATTTTTAATGTTTTTTTATTTTTTTTTTTATTATGATTTTTTTTCATATTTTGTTTTTTATTATTAAATTTTTTTTTTTCTCACTTTTCAATTTTTTTTTTTATTTTATTAATTTTTGTTTGCATGTCACATCTGGCCCTGACCCTTACCGAAACTGAGGCTTTAACCGCACGCCAGAACGGCGAGCACAGGCTTTGTTTGGAACGCTGGATAGACTTGGTGCCAGTCTAAAGGCACAAGTAAATGCGAGTGAACAATCTGATTAATATTTTTAAAGAATAATAAATAAACATTGTGCAATGATGGCCATTTGTTTTTTCATGAGAATCAAAGAATGGTAAATGGTGGAGGCATATGAAAAGAATATTGCTGCATTTGCTGGGCAAATCCCTGGTATACCTGTATAGAGAACCAACTGAACCAGGCATGACTAAAGGCTTTTTGATTACCGCTTTCTGGTGAGTGCAAACTTTGGAAGGTGGTGGTGGTGGTGAATCACAAGCGTTTGGATCGCTCAAACACAAATTTATATTGGACACGTGGGATTAATTTATGAATAACCATCACTGGGACTTTTTTGTACCAAATCACTTTTGATTATTGAATATATTGAACACATTGATGTGAGCACTTTATTGGTTGGAAAAGTCACCTTAATATAATTGAGTATTGATTATTTACTTTACACTTTGAAGTTTATATATTGGGGTTGGCGGAGCTACCTATATATATATAAATATTTTATTTTTTTTACTCTGGCAATTGGTTATTGTCACTTTGATTTTAAATTAGAAAGATCCAATTTACACTTAACCTGCTAAATCCACATGCAAACGACACATATAAAATAGTATCTATCAAACAATTAGGGTATGAAACAATAAAAAAAAAAAAAAAATGAAAGCTGAACCCAAACAAACTATGCCCCTCACTAACGTGAGGCAGCTGGATATGCTATATAAACTGTATGTAGCTAAGGCTACATATAGCATAATGCACTGTGTCCCGGGTTCAAGCTGAGACTTCCTGTCTCATACTCCGAACACAGAGTCTATCTGATCAGCCAGTCAGAGAAAGCGATGTATTCTAGCAATGAATAAAAAGCTTCCTCTGAGTGGCTGAGTCAGAGGTTGTGACACCATCAGCCCACCTCTCTGACTCATCCAATCAGAGGAAGCTTTGCTTTCACTGCTAGAATATATTGCTTTATCTGAATGGCTGAGTACCAATCAGATAGACTCTAATGCAGGGATATGCAATTAGCGGACCTCCAGCTGTTGCAAAACTACAAGTCCCATCATGCCTCTGCCTCTGGGTGTCATGCTTGTGGCTGTCAGAGTCTTGTTATGCCTCATGGGACTTGTAGTTCTGCAACAGCTGGAGGTCCGCTAATTGCATATCCCTGCTCGAATGTGTTCCGAGTATGAGACAGGAAGTCTCGGCTTGTACCCGGAACACAGTGCTGTATGCCGTTTCAGCTATATAGTTTATACCGCATATCCAGCAGCCTCACGTTAGTGAGGGACATGGTTTGCTTGGGCCAGCTTGGTGCAAAGCGTAATAAAAGATGGAGTTCAGCTTTAATTTTTTCAATGTTACTTACCCCAATTGTTGTTTGCCATTATTTATATATTTATCTATCTCTTTAGCTTATTTGCAGTATGGATTTTATGGTGAATGATCATACTGTGAAGATACATAATGATCATACTGTGAAGAGCGCAGCATTTGTGGTACACACCGTGTGTATGTACTAAGTCTATTGTGGTTTATACGTGTACGGAAATTTTTGTAATTTCTATGCTTAATTGTATGATTACTAAAAACTCAAAAGTGTATATTTATAACAGTTACTCTTCCAATTGCTTACATAACAGATCCCTCACCTTTGCCACTGGAACTGTTGTGTCTGTTTCCACCAGGTAACAGTGAAGGAAATCGGTTTACACAATACCCGCTCTTAGTATAAACTGCAGTGGATCCCTAAAACAGGATTAAGAGTGGTAAAATTAAAAAGGCAGACCCGTGAATAACTTGTGTCCAGTCATAACAGCTGCACCTTTATTTACAAGTACACCCATCATGAGAAAAATATGGGGGCTGCCATTCCTGGAATTCTTTTGAATGTTTGGCTGCATCTAGCTTCAGTACTTGGGTCACTGCCCTATAATAAGTATTCAGCAATGAGTGTCAAGGAAGTCATAAAACACAGTACAGCCTACTTGAAAACAGAATTTACTTGCAGGTCTACCTTCCATAAGAGATCCAAAAAAAAATTTTTTTTTTTCCTCCTTTTAGGATAGTGGACAGAGCCATGCAAATTTATTACAGGTATTTATATAAAAACGCCCACAATTTACACATTTATACATTCATATTAGTCCCTGCCATCAATGAGCTCACAACCTATGGTCCCTCTCTCACATGTGTCCCTTTCTTACATTCTTATTAGGGCCAATTTCGACAGAAGCCAATTAACCTACCTTTGGAGTGTAGGAGGAAACTGGAGTACCTGGGAGGAAATTCATGAAAGCACATGGAGAACATGCAAACTCTATGCAGGTAGTATTCTGATTGGGATTCAAATCGAGTACCCCAGTGCTGTAAGGCAGAAGTGCTAACCAATAAGCAGCTGTTATGCTTATTTCTTTATGCTCGTGTGGCCAACTGCAAATCCAGAATCACAGATTTATAGTACAGATACAGTAATTTATTACAAACTATACACAGCCGTTTCAGGCAAGCAGACCATTATCAGTGCAGCATGTGGAAACCATGAACTATGGGGTAGGGCTTTTGGAACATCCTCACTATAATATGTCTGGTTGTTTCATTGTGTTGGTCTATAAGCCCTAGTCCATAGGAATTGTGGTTTCCATACACTTCACTGAGGATGGTCAACTAGCTTGAAATGCAGTTTGGGATAAATGACCCTATAACAGGCTGTATCCTTATTATAAACCAGCAGTTCTATTTGCAGTTGCCACAAGGGGGCATAAAGGAATGATTTGTAGGCTTCCGCTCTCTATCCAAAAAGGAGGAATAAACCCTTTTAATCACTTGCCTACTGGGCACTTTCACCCCCATCCTGCCTAGGCCAATTTTCAGCGCTGTTACACTTTGAATGACAATTGCGAGGTCATGCAACACTGTACCCATAATTACATTTTTATTATTTTTTTTTCTCACAAATAGAGCATTATTTAGGTGATATTTAAAATCACCACTGGGTTTATTTTTTGCTAAACAAATGAAGAGACAGAAAGCTTTGAAACAAAAAAAAAATAAAAAAAAAAAATAAAAACATTTTTCATAGTTTGTAATAAAATTTCGCATACAGGTCATTTTTCTCCTTCACGGATGTGCGCTGTTGAGGCTGCACTGATGGGCAATGTTGGGACTGCACTGATAATCAGTGACCTGATTACCAGTGCCAACATCCTTATAACACAAGCTGGTTATCGGTTCTCTTTTTTTCTCGCGCTGTCAGCACGAGGAAAAAAAAAACCGCAGCTAGCTGATCACGCATGTAAACACAAGCAGGTTGTCATTGGACACAGCTGATCACGTGGTAAAGGGCCACTGTGATTGGTCCTTTACCCTGATCTGTGATCAGCTGAGTTTGAAGGACTCAGTGATCACAGAGCCCGCGCGCCACAGGGGGGCGCGTGGGCAGCAAGTTTACAGGAGGATCCAAGTAGATGCCCTCCCGGCAAAGTAAGTCTGCGTTGTAGCAGTTATTCGGCTATTGTGAGGTTGGGAAGGGGTTAAAGGCTAAGTTCCGATTTTACAAATAAATGCACATCTCCTTGCAGGTACAAAAAAAAAAAAAAATGTTACTCTGCAGCCTGTATGGCATTGAACCAGCAGCCGGTAAAGCCCCATATACACAAGCCGAATGCTGGGTGACATTCGCCCATGTGTATTGCAGTCAGTCTGTCAGAAGCCGGCCGCTTGTATAATTTCTGTTGGATATGCATGCTGGAAAACCAGCAGCTGACCAGTTCTGATCAGATTTCTGGGGAGGGGGGGGGGGGGGGGGGCCCCCCCCCCCCCCCCCCCCCCCCCACCCCCCCCCCCCCCCCCCCCCCCCCCCCCCCCCCCCCCCCCCCCCCCCCCCCCCCCCCCCCCCCCCCATAGACAGAAATTATGTAGTATTCCTATGCAGGTTATATGTTTATTTTGTATACATTCCTCATGTTTTTTCTAAGTAATTTGATTTCCAGAACAACTTGTACACATGCAGAGTATGATAGAGTCCGGGCTCATGCCCATGCCCCTTGTCTTCACAAGCCCTTGGTTTAATACATTGTTTTATTGCTAGTAGATGTTACCTGGCCTTTAGTGATAAACTACAAGTTATGTTTTCTTTTGCTTTGTTTATATGCAATCCCCCCCGGGTTTGGGGGCTTGCTGATGTGACACACTTTAGTTTCCAGCCGGGCACCATCTTCCAACACCCATCCCGGGTGTATTACTGCTTTGTTATTGTCTTTTTCGGTTCATGTGAACTCCAGTTTTGCACTTCTGGTTTCGACACTACGGGTGTACCTCACTTGAGGTGGCGACAAGCAACCCTTGGCGGCTCCTATGATGCAGGGATTCTCCCTGCACTATAGCGGGGACTTAAGTGGGGAAGGGAGAGGCCTGCTGTGATGATGTGGATAGTTCTTGGTTCAATTAGGACCCTGCCTGCAGCATACCCAGCAGCCCTTTGGCAGTTGATGCCTCTGCTTTTTATGGGGGGGAGACATACCATCATGTGATTTATTGGTCTATGCAAAAAAAAAAAAAAAGGTAACACTCGATACCCTTCTTTTCTGTTGTTAATGATGTTCCAAGGATCCATGCGACAGTCAGTACTGTGAGCTCATGTTATCTTTGCTTTATATGCTCTATATTATAGATCCCTTTTCCTTGCTGAGATCGGCTGATTTCCTGACAAGATGCACCTT